>CAUYRT010017158.1:0-48784 GCA_963574885.1 Lepilemur ruficaudatus | reverse complement strand
TGATTTCTGTGGCATACAACTATTTAGCATAATAGCCAATATTATAGCTGATAACATATTAGATTTTTGTGGATCTCATACAATATTTGGAACACTTATATCAGTAACATATCCATAAATATAACTTAAAAGTTTAGCATCACTATTTGACAATGCTTCCTATATAATTTACCATATCAAATAAGACTATTTAGTTTAATATCTCTCTTTCACAAGATGAGAGACACATTCTTTGGGGTTTCCAGGGACCCAAATGGGAAATGCCATAGTTAATTTGAGGCCCAAAATGATTTAATTTAGAATTTGATTTGGGGAAGTTTATACAAAATCTCAAAAGGTTTAAAACACTTGATTAAAACAAGATCACAGGTTACTATGGGAAATAATAGTTGTTCATTTAATCAGAGTGATAATTAAAAGACTTCAAAGACAAAAACAGAAGTTATAGTTATAGAAAATCTTAACTCTTTAATAGAGAGGAATCAGTTTTCTTAACTGATAGAAAACCTGATAAAAATAACATGAGGCCGGGCACAGTGGCATACACCTGTAGTTCCAGCTACTCAGGAGGCTGAGGTGGGAGGATCATTTGAGACCACGGGTTTGTGGCGAGAGTGTGCTATTATCACACCCGAGAATATCCACTGCACTCCAGCCTGGGCAACAACTTCATCTCTAAAAAAAAAATGAAGAAAAGAAAAGAAAAATTTAAAAAGACAATATGAAACATAAGAAATTATCTTGGTAAAATATAGAATCTTTGTTTCATAGGCCAATTACCTAGAAGGTAAAGAAAAATCTTTTCCAATTTCTCATCAAGAACAGACCAATATTCTAAGAAAACCTTGTTGTTTTAATAGAGGGAACCAAATTCTAATTTTGTATCAGTGTGCTTTTGATATTAATGCTTAATTTTAAAGAAAAACTTAAAATTAATTTCCTTATAATCCTAGTCAGCTTTAATCACACATAAAATTTCTTTTACTAGATTCATCTTCCACAAACCTTTTACGACCCTCTCATTCATAACATTCCTTTCTTCCTTTATTCATTTTGAAACAAACTTAGTTTTTACAAAAAAGGTACAAAAAATAAAGAAATAAATTTTAATAGAAAAAAGCATATGGAATCTTTATAAGGATGTAAATAAAATATTTTTGTACACCTATATAGTGAGTCTGTATTTTAAGATAAGTGTTATTATGAAAGATTCAAAAAGTTAAAAAAATTCCAGTGTTTATAAAGTAAAAAAGTTACAGTAAGATAAGGTTAATATATTATTGAAGAAGGAATTTTTTAAAATAAACTTAATGTGCAGTGTTTATAAAATCTACTCTAGTGCACAGTAATGTTCTAGGCCTTTACATTCACTCCCTACTCACTCACTGACTCACCCAGGGCAACTTCCAGTGCTGCAAACTCCATTCATGGTAAGTGCCCTATGCCACTTACATTTTTTTTTTTTTTGGTACAGACGGGGTCTTGATATGTTGCCCAGGCTGGTCTTAAACTCCTGGACTCAAGTGATCCTCCCACCTCAGCCTCTCAAGTGCTGGGTTTATAGATGTGAGCCACTGTGCCTGGCCTGGTGTATCACTTCTTATCTTTTATATCATATTTTTACTGTACTTTTCTATGTTTAGATATGTTTAAATACACAAATACCATTGTGTTACAATTGCTTACAGTATTCGGTACAGTAACATGCTGTACAGTAATGGTCCCTAGCCTTTTTGACACCAGGGGATCAGTTTCATGAAAGACAATTTTTCTTGGGGGGAGGCGATGGTTTCGGGATGATTTTGTAGCCACTCCCCAGCCCTAACATCACCGCCTCAGCTCCAGCTAAGATCATCAGGCATTAGATTCTCATAAGGAGTGAGCAACCTAGATCCCTCGCATGCCCAGTGTACAGTAGGGTTTGCTGTCCTATGAGAATCTAATGCTCCCGCTGATCTGACAAGTGGTGGAGCTCAGGAGGTGGTGTGAGTGATGGGGAACAGCTGTAAATACCGATGAAGGTTTGCTCACTCCCCCGCTCTGCTGCTCACCTCTTGCTGTGTGGCCCAGTTCCTAGCAGCCCACAGACCAGTACCAATCCATGGCCCAGGGCTTGGGGACTGCAGCTGTACAGGTTTGTAGCCTAGGAGCAATGGGCTATACCATACAGTTTAGGTGTGTAGTAGGCTACACCACCTAGATTTGTATAAGTACACTCTATGATGTTTGCACAATGATGCGTTTCTCAGAGCCCGTCATTAAAGGATGCGTGAGTGTATATAGATCCATTTGAGCTTAGGAGAGAAGGCCAAACAAAAAGAAGTTATTGGGGCCAGGCTTAGTGGCTCACGCCTGTAATCCTAGCACTCTGGGAGGCCGAGGTGGGTGGATCGCTCAAGGTCAGGAGTTCGAAACCAGCCTGAGCAAGAGCGAGACCCGTCTGTACTAAAAATAGAAAGAAATTAATTGGCCAACTAAAAATATACAAAAAAAAAAAAAGAAGAAGTGATCGTTCTCCAAACAGACAAATGATTTAAACTAATTCTTGTATACATTTCTCTCCTGAGCAAAAGGAATTTACTGAGAAAAGAATTTTATGATGGATTTAAAAGATTTTAGCTTTGTTCTGATTTCTGCTTTTTAAAATCTTGCCGTGGGTCGGCCATCATACTCCTTTGTGTCCTCCCTCCCCCCATTAGTCTTTGAAGCTTTTTATTTGCTTTCTGTAAAGAGTCTTTTAAGAAGGGCAATAAAAATGTTTGAAATCCTTTTAGAATGTTCTGCACATCCATTAAGGTGGCCTAATTTGGGAGCCCTCATTTATAAATGGACTTCTTAAAGTATGGTGTTGTTTATATGGACCGGTCTGCATAGTAGTCAGTATCATTTTAAATTGTCTTTGGTATCATTTGCCCACTCATTTAAAAATGTGCATGAGAATGGTCTATAATGTTTGAACAAGTAGCCGGCTGGAGTCCCTGGAGGGTGACTGTCTCTTCACAGTTTAGAATTTGGGGATCCCATTCTGTTTCTTATTAATCTTCTTAAAGCAAAAGAAAAACTCCATAAATATACTCACTGCAAATAGGGTGCAACCCAGATTTCTGTCTGGCCATTTTATCTGGGGCTCCCAACCTCCTGACTTATCACAAGTACTCATTTATCATCACTCCTTTAGGCCTTTAGGAAACCAGATCTTGAATAAAATTAGAGCTTAACCAAAATTTGAGAGGAGACTCAACTGGGCTAAAGGGCAATTCATGAAAGTGCGGAGCTCAGGAACTATGGGCACTGCGCACAGTTCTAGGGGCCACCAATCTGTCTGAGGTGAGCTAACTTCTGACACCAGATTATGTCAACCTAAAAGGAAACTCAGAGAGACAGTTTCCCCAGAACAAATGAGTTTATTTGGGAATATCAGAGGGGCTGCAAGCCTGGAATATGTGGGCTATAATGGATCATAGTTATATCCAGGGGGTTGGGGCAAAGGGAAGCTTTTAAAAACAAAATGAAGTCCACATGAGCTGTTTTTGAAACAAAGTCCATAGATCACAGAAGTTCATTTGTGCAGGAGTTGATGTTTGTTCATTGGCGGAAACAGTAATTGCAGGTAACTGTCTTAATGGAAGCAGTTTACCTGGGATACCGCAATCTTGAGGAAGACCTTGTGCTATGTTCTGTTACAGAGTACATGCAGGGCATGTAGAACATGTGGGTCACGTAGGGCACGTAGGCTGTACAGGAATTTCTTGTGATAAGGCATGTTATCGGCATGCATGTGAGAGCTCCTTTTTTCACGCCCCCAACTCGTTTCTGTTAGGGTTTTGATACAAGTGACTCCATTTGGTACCAGCAACTTTCACAATTCCAGTTAAGGGAGGGCTCTAATTGGATAGATTCAGTTGATTGCTTTTGCAAATAATGGGGCCCTAACGACAGCTTTGTGAATGTGATCCATGTTTACTCGGCCCACAAACCAGAAACCGTTACACCTGTTTTAATCAATCCTGAGCTGAGTCCAAATGTTGCAGCTGTTCTCCTACTTTGTTATTGACAATTGTTCTAATAAGTTGCACTCTTAAGCTCCAGGGCTTGGGACCTTTTGTTCTATTGAGATTTTTGCAGGGCTGCTACTTGTAACAGTTTGGCTGAAAGATAAGAGCCCCTTGGATCTGTATAGCTGTGTGAAGTTCTTTGCTGAGAGCAAGAAAGGTTGTTTTGCCTCGCTGCACCTGCCTGCCTCCTTGGCTGTGATGGAAAACACAATCCTTTCAAACAAAGGAGTGTAGGAAGGGATTGTCCCTCAGCCTTACCAATTAATTCAAATCAGTTCCAGGAAAACAGATTTAAATTGGTCACCCAAACCCCACCCAGAGTCGATTCTTTCTGAACAATAGCTGCAACTAATGCCTGGGACACGTTAGGTGCTCAATTCTATTTTAAGTACCATGGTTGGCCCTTAACCTCCAAGTCAGGTTTAAGCAATTAAACCAGTATTCAATTAATTAATTAATTAATTATTCCTCTATTAAAAAAGACACGAGGGGTTTTATAGTTTAAAGTACAGCGAAAATGAAGAATTTAAAAAGAAAGACTGGAAGGCAGTTATGACAACGTGGAGTTATTCCATCATGAATGTGGATGAAAAGTTTGAGCATGAAATTTGGCTTTGGGCTTCTGAGCACTCGAGGCAAAAATAGAGATGATGGGCCATACACATTTCATCATCTGATTTAAAAAGAAGAAGAAAAACAAGAAGTTGCAGCAAGCAGCATTTGTTTTGTTTTGTTTTTTTACAGGAAGCATTTTTGTTTGGAGGAACAAACATTCACCTGGCATTTCATTATCTGAAAACTAGATTTCACAGATCCTCATGTAAGGGACTGGGGGTAACTTAATCAGAGATGTCTTAAAAGTGTGGTTTTGCAGAAGCAAAAATGGTTTAGGACTTGACCGAGAAAGAAATTGCGAATGAATGAAGCTTCTTCTGAGGAAAGCCAGTGAATTTATAATTAAGCTTCCGCATTGAAGGCACTCAGGGAATTTCACCCCAAAATATGACTACTTGGTATAAAGAGTGTTTTGAATTAAAAGCCCTTAGAGATCAACAGGCATTGGGAGGGACGTTCCCTATATCTGCATAAAATCAGATGGACCCATAAAAAAGAATCCCCTCCCTGTAATCTCCATGTATTGTAGGAAAGAAGATAAAGAATACAACCAGACCTGGCCCATCCTATTTTAAAGATAAAACCATCTCAGGTTAATTTCCAAAGAGAACATTTACAGTGAAAGGGGCTGCCTTGCAAAAATACCAGGAAAACACCTAATCCCACGATTTCCCCAGGAACAAAGATCAATCCCATGAGTTCTCTCACTAACAGGCACCCTGCAGGAGTTCTGTTTTGCACGACTTCTGAAAAGAGCCGAATGAATGGAAAAGAGATGTAAATCTCTCTGTGTCAAAACTGAGAATTTGCCTTTTTTGAGAATCTGCTTTTACGGAGTTCCTGAGTAAACAACAGAAGAAGGAGCTACAGCCTCAACCATATCTGGAGCGCAGAGTCACATCTCCTGTGATAATCCCTTCTCCAAAGGCAGGAAACCAACTCTTGGGCTTTGACATACCGTTGGCGCTTTTGTTATTTACTGACAGCCGTCACTGATTTTTTATCTTCATCCCCCTTAAAATCAGCAAGGCCAGTGGCCTCACTGCTGGCACCTCCTTCTCTTTCTTTGGGATGCCACGCTGTCTCCCTGCTCTCTTCCCCACTCCTTTCTTCCCCCACCCTTGAAGAAGATAAAATAAATTTTCACTTTTATATCTTAATTTCTGCGTGAGCACCTCCTAGGCTCTCCACCCCAAATACAGTCAATCTCTTTCCCCTCCATTCCCATCCATTCATTCCCGAAGTATCTACTCATCCTCCCTAGCAACCATTTATCGCCTCTGAACAGAATTACCTATATTCCTCATCTCTCCTTCCCCTCTAAAGTGCGGGTATATAAACTTCTGGATCCCACTGAGATATTGGGTAATCACTCCGTGATTCTCCCCCTGCACACAGGAAATAAATTTGTAACCTACTTCTCTTGGTAATCTGCCTTACTGTGAGTTGATCTTTCAGTGAAACTTCAAGGGGTGGAGGGAAAGTTTTTTTTTTTTTTGAGACAGAGTCTCACTGTGTTGCCTGGGCTAGAGTGCCGTAGCATCAGCCTAGCTCACAGCAACCTCAAACTCCTGGGCTCAAGCGATCCTTCTGCCTCAGCCTCCCAAGTAGCTGGGACTACAGGCATGTGCCACCATGCCCGGCTAATTTTTTTCTATATATTTTTAATTGGCCAATTAATTTCTTTCTATTTTTAGTAGAGATGGGGTCTCGCTCTTGCTCAGGCTGGTCTTGAACTCCTGACCTTGAGTGATCCGCCTGCCTCGGCCTCGCAGAATGCTAGGATTACAGGTTTGAGCCACCGCGCCTGGCCTCATTTTATTTTTCTATCTCTACTTGTTGTCTTTCACCATTGCACATGGCTGGACATGTCTTCTAACTCTTAATTTCATATATTTGCTTATGGTTCTGTGATTCCCTTCTAAACTATCCTGGGAGAAAATTCAGTTTGAGGCAAGTATCTATGTCTGGTCTAATCAGCTATGGCTGATGAAGCCAAGATTTCATAGAACATGATTTTCAGGCCCAATTTTTATGCGAAGGGAGTAGATGCAGGGTACACAGATCTCAGTGGACAGATGTGTGGGTAAATAGAAGGTGGTGATTATAAAGGAATACTAACTGATGAGGAATAAAATTAAGATTTTTTATGAAATAAGAAATGATACCTCTCAGTGGCTTTATATAGTAAAGAACTTAAATTATTTTATTTCCAATCCATAGGTGATTTTTGTGAAAGATTTAAAAATATCTCCCCTTTTCAAGTAAAACACAATGGAGATTTTTTTAGCTTCTGCATACATAATTTGAAGTTTAAGTCATATTATTTTATGAACACGTGTGTATTGATATATACCTTCTTTAACTTTATATTAATAACATAATACACCATGTCATTCTTTAGCAAACATTTACTGACTGCCTACTCTCTGCCAAGGAGTGTGCTAGAACAGATATTTACAGAGATTGAGATGTAGTATTGCCTACTGTCAAAGAATTCATAATCTAGTTGAGTAGATATTAAAAAAAATAATTACAGTATTAATGTGATAATCATAATAGAGTTATATGCAGGATATTCTTGTAGCATAAGAAAAGAGAATGACATTGTCTCATGGGGAAAAGGGTAGGGAAGGCTTCAAAGAGCAGGTCTCAAATATTATATGAGAGTTGGCCATTGGATTAGGGGTATTCTGGTAGAAGGAACTGAATTTGCAAAGGTGGCAGGGTGTTGGGCAAAGGGAGAGCTATGAGTAGTTCAGTATGACTGACGTGAATTTTTGTACCATTTAACTTAGTGAAACTTAAAACATTTTTCATACCTGTCCTTCACGTGGTAGTGATTACTGCCTTTTTCAAAGGACAATGGTAGATTTTAGAGTACTCTAATCATTTTGTTCTGTAACTTTGATGTCACTTGTTAGAATGAGATATCCCTGATCATTTGTTTTCAGACTCCTTTCAAATTTTTCCAGTAGTGGTTGGTTGGTTTGTTAGTTTACTTTTATGATAAGTTAGTTTTACTTTTTTTCCTGTTCAAGCATAGACCTCTATATGGTGGATGACTGAAAATGGTAGCTTATAAAGAACATAGTTTCCAATGCTTATAAAAAACATAGTTTTATGAAAGTAGACATGTGGATAGCTATTATGTGTCCATAAAATTTTTTAAAATGAAAATAATACATAGTATAAGCCTAATGTAATTTTAAAAGCTACATTTCTAAAATGATTAATCAATATTGAAATTTTATGATTTTAGATAAAAGAGCATATGTTACTTTATAAAATAAAAGAGCACATGTTACTTTATAAAATATTGTTTTATATCAATTTTTTCTCCTATAAAATTATACCTACTACCATTAAGCAAAACCAGCGTAGGCAATTGGCAGAATGCTTTGTACTTCACTATTCTGATCTACTCTTGATTAACACATTTACTTCTCTTTTCAATTCCTGTATCTATTGATTCATGATTCCTGCTCCGCCCCATCATAAATAACCAACCTGCCAAACAAAAATCCCCCTAAAAGCCCAAGTTGACTGTTCTGAGAAGTGACTGAGGTGAGAAGGAGAGAAGGGAGGTAGTTTTGGCCAGCTTTATGGAGACAGTGGTGTGTATGTGTATGTGTTTGAAGCATTAAGTTTCTTTTTCATATAGCAAGCTCAAAAATACCACCATTGTCACCAGGGTCACAAATTGTGACTGTTTCTGCGCTTCCACAAACCCACCCGTCTATCTTTTGTCACTTTTATCCTTCAAATATGCATCCCCCTAGTTTTATTGAGGTATATTCAAATATGCCTTTTTTTTCTTTTTTTCTTCCTTTTTTTTTTTTTGACAGAGTCTCGCTTTGTTGCCCAGGCTAGAGTGCCATGGCATCAACTTAGCTCACAGCAACCTCCCACTCCTGGGCTCAAGCAATCCTCTTGCCTCAGCCTCCCCTGTAGCTGGGACTACAGGCATGCACCATCATGCCCAGCTAATTTTTTATATTTTTAGTTGCCCGGCTAATTTCTTTCTATTTTTAGTGAAGATGTAGTCTCACTCTTGCTCAGGCTGGTCTTGAACTCTTGAGCTCAAGCAATCCTCCCACCTCAGCCTCCCAGAGTGCTAGGATTACAGGCGTGAGCTGCATGCCTGGTCCTCAAATATGCTTTTGGTACTCTGTAGGAAAGAGGTGATAAGCAGAGAAAAGGTTAATATGCCTTTTTGCTAGCTCCTCCTTTTGTTTGGAATGCCCTCTAGTGTCTCCTCTATCACTCTACTCATATTTCAGGATTTAGATATCTTTCTTTTCTCACTCCTCAAGCCTAGGCTATGTGTCATTCTTGTGCTTCCTGTGATTACTCCTGTTGTAGATTTATCACTTACTATATTGCTTGTTTACTTGTCTGCCTTCTCTGTCCTATCAGGCAGGATCATTTTTATATTTGTCTTTGTGTTTCTAGTGCCTGTTACAGAGCCTGGCACATGGTAGTGGTACCATTTCATGATTCTTATTTGCAAACAACAGAAATCAATTCTAGTTAGCTGAAGCAAAAGAAAGGAATTTATTGGAAGGATAAGGTTAGCTTATAGAAATGACTGGAAGACTGGAGAGCCAGACTCTGAGAACAAATAGGAAACAAACCTCAGGGCTAGACCATGGCCAAAGTTAGACCATGTCCTTTTCCTGTTTAAGACCCCATTGATGCCACTGGATGCCATTCCTGGAGTATTGCCACTAGGTGCTGAGCTGTATGTCACTGCCCTAAGAATGAGGATTTTTTTGTTGTTTTATTCTGTTTTTTTCCTATAAGGAACAGAAATTGATTTCTCACACATCTGGAGGCTGAAGGTCCTAGATCAGGATATCAGAATGGTTGGTTTCTGGTGAGAGCCGACTTCTGAGTGGCAGATTGACTTCTTATTGTATCCTCACATGCTAGAAAGATCCCTAAAAATGAATTTTAAACTGTTTTCTCAACTTTAGTTATAGATTCAAATTCCGCACGAGTGCATCTAATTGACCAATCTATGTGTTTGGTCCTTAAATAGGAAGAGCAAGTATCTGGCCTTTTTTGGCTTCCATGACTGGCTCTGGGACCCAGCTTCTTTCCAAAACACATATAGAGGCAGATTCTCAAAACGTAGGAATGGAGTTCAGATGCTGGGTGGTCAGAAATAAAACTGACACATTTCCATTTCAGTATTCCATAAATATTTGTCAGATGAATGGATGAGAAAATCAGAGTCATGATTTCCTGTCTCTAAACCTTTACAAGACCAAACATTGAAGTGATTACGGCACCAAATTAATGTAATTCAAAACAAAAATCAACACCAAGCCATAAAATAAGCAAAAGATCAGCAAAATCAGCAAAGTTCTGATTTTTTAAAATGATGAGTACTTCATTAAATGGTTTAAATAAAATTATTTGAATTAAAGTTAAACTTTTTTTGGTCTCCTATTTTGAAATACCCTAGCAACAAGCTTGTTTGCTTACCTGATAATCTAATACTGGATGGAACTAGCATTTTAATTTGGCCAAAGTTATTCCAGATCACTTAACTGCTGTACCTTACTACTATTCTAATAGTTTTCTTATAGTTGTAGCTAGCAATGTTTTAATTAAAATAGGAACAACAAACAAATATTTTATTTTATTTATTTATTTTTGTGACAGGGTCTTACTCTGTCGCCCAGGCTAGGGTGCCAGCGGTGTCATCATAGCTCAATGCAACCTCGAACTCCTGGGCTCAGTTGATCCTCCTGTCCCAGTCTTCTGAGTAGCTGGGACTATGGGTGCAGACTCTGCTAATTTTTCTCTTCTTTTCTTTTCTTTTTTTTTTTTTTTTGAGCTAGGGGTCTCGCTCTTGCTCAGGCTGGTCTCAAACTCCTGAACTCCCAAATTTATGTTCTTATACATCTTGGAATCCTCACTGTAGTTGTTGTGTGGCATTATTTTATGCTGTCTACTTGTTTCCAATCTAGAACTTGTCAATGATAGGAAAATTTATCTCAGAATTAAGGAGATGGGTCTTCACTGGAATTTAATAGATGATCACTTCCTGTCTTCCTTATCTTTTGTGTACATATACATGTCCCTGTGTCTGTGGGACATTGATTCCAGGACCACTGGCAAATACCAAAATCCACACAGACTCTGTTCTCACATTAGCCCTGTGGAACCCGCAGATACAAAAAGTCAGCACCTGTGTATGTATGGGGCTTTTGCATCCCACAAATACTGTATCCCCATTTGATTGTGGATGTGGAACCTACTGATACCAAACCCACTGATACAGAGGGCCAATTGTATTTATTGAAAAAATTTGCATATAAGTAAACCTGTGCAGTTCAAAGATCAACTATTTATGTGTTTGTGTAATTTTTTTTTTTTTTTTGAGACAGAGTCTCACTCTGTTGCCCTGGCTAGAGTACCGTGGCGTCAGCCTAGCTCACAGCAACCTCAAACTCCTGGGCTCAAGCAATTCTTCTGCCTCAGCCTGCTGAGTAGCTGGGACTACAGGCATGAGCCACCATGCCTGGCTAATTTTTCTATATATTTTTAGTTGGCCAATTAATTTCTTTCTATTTATAGTAGAGACGAGGTCTCGCTCTTGCTCAGGCTGGTTTTGAACTCCTGACCTTGAGCAATCTGCCTACCTCGGGCTCCCAGAGTGCTAGGATTACAGGCGTGAGCCACCGCGCCCAGCCATTTGTGTAATCTTGTTCAAGTGTAATGTTCCAGATGGCTGAATAAATGTGACCAAGTCTTTCCACACCATATATGCTTATACTTGTTGCTTTAATTTGTTTCTACAGCCTGTTTCGTAAGGGAGTATTTCTTTTGGAAACATTGTCTTTTCCTTTCATAGGCTATATATACTTTCTGGTGAAAATATACTACATCACAGGGATTAGGGACAGTGAGATTGAGGGTTTGGGAGGGAGATGTGTGTGCTTATAAAAGGACAACACACCAGGGACCCTTGTGATGGAACTGCACTGTAGCTTGACTTTGGTGATGGATGCGTAGTGTTATGCATATGTAATAAAACTGCATAGAACTAAACATACACACAGACACACACACACACACACACACACACACACACACTCACGGATACAAGTAAAACTGGGGAAACTGGGAAACCAGAAGAAGCTAGGTGAATTCTATCAATGTTAATATTCCATCTGTGATACTTTGCTATAGTTTGGTAAGATGTTACCATTGGGAGAAACTGGGTAAAACATACCAGGTCGCTGTTATTTCCTTCAACTGGATGTGAATCTACACTTAACCTCAACGTGAAAGTTTCCATTAAGAATAACAGAAGTTTGAAGAAGTCTTTCAACACAGACTTCTTTAAATTTTTTTTTTGGGCCTAGAACTTTCAGATAATTTATTTTATTTTTTTCCAGATATTTATTGTTATAAAAAGATGTACATGGGTCATTGAGTACAAAAGTAATTTCCCAACTGAGCATATAATTCCAGTTTTATGAATATACACTGGTATCTTCTATATTACATCTATACACATACTGAAACATCTCTGGAAGATTATATGCTAAAGCATCATAATGAATACTTCTTAATTTGCATATCATGCCTTTACTCCATTTTAAGTGTACAATTAAATGATTATTAGTAAATTTACCAAGTTGTACAGCTAAACACATAAATCAATTTTAGAGGATTTCCTTCCCCCTATTTATATGTTTAGATGTACAGCTTGGTAAATTTACTAATAATCATTTAATCGTACACTTAAAATGGAGTAAAGGCATGATATGCAAATTAAGAAGTATTCATTATGATGCGTTAGCATATAATCTTCCAGAGATGTTTCAGTATATGTATAGATGTAATATAGAAGATAACAGTGTATATTCATAAAACTGGAATTATATGCTCAGTTGGCTAATTGCTGTTGTACTCAATGAACCATGTACATCTTTTTATAACAATAAATATTTGAAAAAAATTAAAAAATTAAAAAAAGTAAATAAATAAATTTGCATTTAAAACCAAAAACAAAAAAAAAACTGTTGACAAACTTATGAAAGAGAAAAAAACAAATCATTTGTGGGAGAACAAAAAGAAAAAAAACTGAACATTTAAACAAAAGTAGGATATGAATGATTATATAGCACTAAGGATGTGAAAAAGACTAAGGTACCAATTAACCTGAGGTGATCATTACTCACTGTTTACAGGTATCCAAATATCATGTCCCCCCAAAATATACATAACTATTATATGCGAGTAAAAAAAATTTTAAAACAGAGTAAAGTCTCCTGACATTTCAAAATTAGACTGAAGATAAAAGATTGACAATCACAAACACAATAACGTGCAGTTAGAAAAAAATGGAGATGTTAGATCCTAGCAATTCTCATGCTAACAAGAAAAAGGAAGACAGGTCAAAAATACCTTTGCTATTTTTAACCTTCATTGGCACTTTTCTAGACATTACAAATCTGGTATAGTTTTTGCAAATATTATTATAAAATTATTGACATTAAATATAGTAAACAAGGTTTGTATAAATAACATTTCCTTTTAAAATACACATGAGTTGCCCATGTTCATTATTTGTCTATGTTTATTAATTGATCAATGAAAAACTAATCATTTTTTCCAAAGAAAAATTTGTCCAGTTCAACCTTAAAATATAATATTGCTGCTTGGTGTAATCGTCTATGTTCATTCTATTACTTGTTCCTTTCCTTGTCATATTTTACATGTTTATTTATGATCTGTAGTATTTATTACATTTATGCCTTTTTCCTAGTCATTAAATTTATCACTACTGAATTATATGATGGAAACATTTTAACATAAAAAAATAAAATGACTTTTCAAATTATAATGTGTAAGTTTTGGTCTCAAGAAAATAATATAAACATTTCTGCTTGAATAATTTGAATGAATTACTTCCAACAACCGCCAGCTGAATACAGGAAACATACTTAGTCAAAACGTATTTCATTGAGCCGTATAATCTTCTTGCCACATCTTTACATTTGGTTGATTATCAAAAATGACTTAAATTGTCCATTTCACATCTGTCACATTTACATCAGTTCTCAAGCTCTTTTTTTATTTTTTATTTTATTTCAGCAATATTACGGGGGTACAAATGTTTAGGTTACATTTATAGCCTTTGTCCAACCCAAATCAGAGCTTCAAGCATGTCCATCTCCTAGATGGTGCACACTGCACCCATTAGGTGTGTATTTATCCATCCCCTCCTCCTCCCTCCCACCTGCCCGACACCCAATGAATATTACTACTATATGTGCCCTTAAGTGTTAATCAGTTAATACCAATTTGATGGTGAGTACATATGGTGTTTGTTTTTCCATTCTTGTGATACTTCACTTAGTAGAATGGACTCCAGCTTTATCCAGGATAATACAGAGGTGCTAGATCACCACTGTTTTTGTGGCTGAGTAGAACTCCATGGTATAAATATACCACATTTTATTAATCCACTCATGTATTGATGGGCACTTGGGTTGTTTCCACATCTTTGCAATTGTGAATTGTGCTGCTATAAACATTTGAGTGCAGATTTTTTTTTTTATAGAATGTCTTTTTTCCCCTTTGCATAGATGCCTAGTAATGGGATTGCTGGATCAAATGGTAGTTCTACTTGTAGTTCTTTGAGGTATCTCCATATTAACTTTCCACAGAGGTTGTACTAGTTTGCAGTCTCACCAGCAGTATATGAGTGTTTCTGTCACTCGACATCCACGCTAACATTTATTGTTTTCGGATTTTTTGATAAAAGCCATTCTCACTGGAGTTAAGTGTTATCTCACTGTGGTTTTGATTTGCATTTCCCTGATGACTAGAGATGTTGAGCATTTTTTCATATGTTTGTTGGCCATTAGTCTATTTTATTTTGAAAAGTTTCTGTTTATGTCCTTTTTCCACTTTTTGATGGGTTGTTTGATTTTTTCTTGCTGATTTTCCTGAGTTCTATACAGATTCTAGTTATCATCCCTTTATTGGATGTGTAGCATGCAAATATTTTCTCCCATTCTATAGGTTGTCTGTTTGCTCTTGTGATAGTTTCCTTGGCTATGCAGAAGCTTTTTAATTTGATCAGGTCCCATTTATTTATTTTTGTTGTTGCTGTGATTGCCTTTAGGGTCGTCTTCATAAATTCTTTGGCTAGACCAATGTCCATAAGAGTTTTTGCAACATTTTCTTCTAGAATTCTTATAGTTTCATGCCTTAGGTTTAAGTCTGTTGTCCACCATAAGTTCATTTTTGTGAGAAGTGAGAGGTGTGGATCCTGTTTCTGTCTTCTACATGTGGCTATCCAGTTTTCCCAGCACCATTTATTGAATAAGGATTCTTTTCCCCAATGTATGTTTTTGCTTGCTTTGTCGAAGATTAGATGGCTATATGAGGATGATTTTATCTGGGTTCTCAGTTCTGTTCGATTGGTCTATGTCTCTGTTCTTGTGCCAATGCCACGATGTTTTAGCTCTTTTAGTCTGAGGGTAGCATATTGCCTTTGAAAGTTTTGAAAAGGCAACCTTAAACAGATGATCAAATGCATCTTTGTCCTTTCACTCTATGGTAGATTGTGTTTTTGTTATTATCTTGATGTTACTTACAAGTTAACTAGAAAAATCTTTGTCACTTTGAATTTCAGCATTTCACTTAGGATTGGATCTTGTCTAGGTAATAGTAGCAATTTCACTAAGTGCCTATTTACTGTCTGTTCATGCAAGTACTTGAAAGGTTCCACTGGCATATATAGATCTTTCATTCACCCCAGCTGCTGCTATATATATCAGCATCTCTAAAATTCAGACCTCCTTTCTCTCAAATGTGTGCAGTGTTTTCACCTTGGTATCAGAAGCATTGTTCTCTCTTTTCAGCCTGTGAGGTAAGGAAGTACACACTTTTAGCCAATACTACTAATGAACATTATTAGCAAAAATCGACCAAACAATATCATAGCACATTGATTGTGTCTTGATATATGTACCCTATATTATTACGTGTAAAAGAGTATTGTTAGATATATTACTATGTTTCTACCATGCCTAAGTCTTTTACAAGAATCTTTGTGATGATTTTTGTCCCAAAATTGTATTGGTTTAGTTAACGAATTCTATCTTTGCTTGAGTATGTGGCTTTTATCAAATTAAATATTTTTTTAAAATTTTTATAGGGGAAGAATTATATTAAAAATGCAAGAGTAAAATCAAACAAACTGTGTTAGTGTTATTATTCTAACATAATGTAAAAAGGAAAGCAGTGAAAATTGTTACTCCAGGGCAGTGTTAACAATGGTATTCCCAAAAGAAGAAAATTGTTCAGTAAAAATATGATAGATAAGTTTCGAGAAAGCAAATATCAAAATTCCAGATCCCCATTGTAGAGCCAAGACCAGATTAGTCCAGAAATAAACAGTAAAAAAATAACATACAACTGAGCCAGAAATTAAAAGGCTTTCCCAATTATGGGAATCTTCATTTGTCTAGAAAGAAAAAGATGTCGGGCTTTAAAAAGGTAATAAAATGACTTTCCTCATTGATAGTATTGTTGTGTAGATACCAGAGGGAAAAAAATCTTCCTGAGGCCAAATAATAGTAAAAAAAAATATTGAATAACATGCATCATTGTGTCTGCAAGAAAATAATGAAAGTCCTCTAAAGAGAAAGCTAAAGCACAAGCAAGAATCCAGAGATTTAAGCAAGAAATGAAGGTGGTAACTGCTAATTCCTAGAGCTCTTGAAAGTCCCTCTTAATAGGTACATAGGGAACAAGGGAGAGGAGACAAAGCTAGAACCCACTCAAGTTAGAAGCTGAATGGAAACCGACATAGAGTTAAGATCCCAAAAAATTATACCTTCAGTGGAAGAGTGAGCTAGATAAAAACTCACCCCATAGAGGGAAACACCAAGGAAACTTTCATGTTTGGCCTATGCTTTAGGTGGCGGGAATAAAAATCTCCCTTGAAAATATGAAAATTTATAACCATGCAAGTTAGGAGCCTAAATTCTCAATACCCTGTGTACCTGTGTGTGTGTGTGTGTGTGTGTGTGTGTGTGTATGTATGTGGTGGGTGGGGCAAAGGGAGGCGGGGTAGACTTAATCTGAAATTTCTATTTTAAAACAAACTTGAGGCCAGGTATGGTGGCTCATGCCTGTAATCCTAGCACTCTGGGAGGCTAAGGAGGGAGGATTTCATGAGCTCAGGAGATTGGAGATCAGCCTGAGCAAGAGGAAGATCAGGTCTCTCCTAAAAACAGAAAAGTTAGTTGGGCATGGTAGTGCATGCCTGTAGTACCAGCTACTAGGGAAGCTGAGGCAGGAGGATTGACTGAGCCCAGGAGTTGGAGTTTGCAGGGAGCTATGATCACACCACTGCACTCTAGCCCCAGTGACAGAGCAAGACCGTCTTGCTTTTTTTTTCCGTCTCAGAAAAAAAAGAAAACAAAAGAAAGCATGTGAACTTGAAGACACATTCCAAAAAATTAAATAGAGTGCAACACAGAGAGAGACAAAGAAATGGAACTCTGAAAGAGAGGTTAAGAAAAATGAAATGAGAATGGGAAATGTAACATATATTTAATCAAAATTCCAAGAGTAGATAATGAAAAGAATAAAGGAGACACAATCATTACAAATACAATTGCTGAGAATTTTTTAATGTTAATAAAAAATCAAGATTTTCAGGAAGTATGATGAACCTAAAGCAGAATTGTTAAAAAAATTTTAAAAAAGGAAATTTATACTTAACTTACATGATGCGAATCATAATCATAGAACACCAAAGAAAAGGAAAAGAGAGAGAGAGAAGACAGACTACATATAAGAAACTGCAATAGATTTAGACGGTATCAAACAGTTTCCCCTTCAAGTGCTGAAACAAAGAACTGTCACCTTGGAATTGGTGATTATACCTAGAAAATCTATGTTTCAAAGACGAAAGAAAAATAAAGACATTTCAAACAAAAACTGAGTTTACCACCAATTACAACTCACAAAGACACTCTTAATGGATACACCCAAGGAAGAAGAAAAATAATTCAAGAAGGGAAATACGTGACACAATAAGAAATGGTGAGTAAATAAATTGGTAAAAATATGGGTTAACAAAAGCTAGACTTAAAAAGCGTAATATTTAAGTCCACAGGAGTTTCAAAGCATTCTAAGATTGTTGCCTTATGAAGAGTAGAAACAATTCTGGTATTGGAATTTGCTAATTTACATGTTAGTATTTTTAAGACAGCTACTATAAAAATGAAAATAAATATCTCTCAAATAAGAGCTTTGGGGAAAATAGCTAAATGAATCCAAAAAAAGACAAGAAAGAAAAAAATGGAATTAGAACTACTGGGGCAAAATAGAAAGCATAAAATATAGAAATAATTCTAAATATACTAATTATCAAAATAAATACACATATGTTAAAGCCATCAATTAAAAATCAAAGATTACCAGATTGATTTGTAAAAAGGCCAGGCATACATTGTTTACATGAAATACTCCTAAAACATAAAGACAGAGAACACTTGAAAGAAAGAGCATAGAGAAAATATTCCAAGTAAATACCAACCAAAATGAACTTGGTGTAACTATATTAAAATTAGCCAAAAAAAAAAAATTTAGAGCAAAACTGGAGTACAAATAAAACAAATTATTAAATAATGTGAAAAAAGAAAAAAAATCAGGGAGCTATAAGAGTTCTAAATTATACACATCTAATAATCTACACTCAAATTATATAAAGCAAAATTGTCAGAACAAAACAAGGATTTAACATGCCTCTTTCAATAATTAATTTATCAAAAAATTCAGTATAAATATTAAAAATTTGGATAATACACTTTATATGTCAAGATATTTCATCCAGCCTCTGAAAGAATATCCTTTCCAAGCATATGTGATCTCTTATGAAAATTGGCTATAAATAGGCCATGAATAAGTCTCAAGAGACTTGTAAGTATTAGTCACACAAACTATTTACCTAATTATAAGGCAATTAAAAGTTAATAACAAAAAATTGAAAACTTCCATATGCTTGAAATTTTTGAAATGTTTTTTATATAACTCAAGAACCAAAGAGGAAACCATATCAAAAGTTCAAAAAAACTTAGAATTTGTGTGAAAATGAAAATGCTAAATATGAAATCTGTGATCAGCAAAAGCATTTCTTAGAAGAAATATTATCACCAGCTTAAATGCTCACACAGCATTAGGAAATTCAACTCAAAATTAATGAGGTATTTATTTATTGCAATCAAATTAAAAAGAGCAGCAAAATAAATCATACAGAATAAGGAATTATTAAAGTACAGAAACTAATAAAATTGAAAAGATACATAGAGAAGATCAAGAAAGCCAAATGTTTATTGTTGAGAAAAACTAATTAAACTGAACAACTCCTAGCAAGATTGACAAAATAGATAAGAAAGAAGGCAAAAATGAACATCGAGAATCAGAAAAAATATATAACTAAGACGAATAAATTTAAAAGATAGTATAAAAATGTGATGAATAATTTTATTCTAATAAAAATTAAAAATTAGATGAAATAGACAAATTTTTAACCTGTAACTTCCTACACTGACTCAAGCATATGTGATGATATGCTTGATGATAAGCAATAAATGAATAAACAAATGATCTTATAAATATCAAAACACTTCTATAAGTAGTTAAAATTCTTCCCCCAAAGAAGATGCTAAACCTGCATACAAATTTACCAGCAAATTCAGCAAATCATCTAGAATTTTAATTGTTCAAGAATTTCAGATAGTAAAATAAGAGAACACTACCCAATTAATCTGAAGAATGAAGCTAGTATAACCTTGTTACCAAAACCACATAAAAATAGCACAAGAAAGAAAAATTATGGATTAATTTCACTTCCAAATATAAATTTTAAAAACCTTAAAAAACAGGAATCGACAAACCAAATCTAAAAATAAAACATCTTATGTGTGTGAGTTAATTTCAAGTTGAGTTTCAATATTGAAATATCATAAATTTCATGTATATTATGCATTTAATTTCAAGCTTAATATTGAAAAAACAAGTTAATGCGATTCACCATATTAACAGATTGAGGAAGAAAATCATCTAATTATCTCACTGTATGCAGAAAAATGTTTAATGAATTCCAAAATCCATTTGAGATTGAAAAATAATTTGGCACATCAATAATAAAGGAAACTTCTAATGATTTAACAACATAAAAAAAGAGCATCAATGAAAGGCCCGGAATACACACTAAATTTAATGTAATTATCAGTCTGATCAATATCCAGTGTCCAGCCAGGAATAAGATTAACATTTAAGATTTAGGTTAAGGTTAAAACTTTCCCTTTTTTATGGAGATTAAAACAAAAATGCCTGCCAATACCATTTCTGTTAAACATTTAATCAGAAGCCCTAGATAATGGAGTAAAACAAGGAAAGTAAATATTAATAAAAAGCAATAATAAGCAATTCTTACTGGAGTGGAAATAGGCAAACTGTCATTATTTACATATATTATAATTTTCTACACAGAAAAATCAAAATTTATTATTTTAATGAAGTTTCTGTATGTAAAATCAATATAGAAAAATTAATTGTGTTCTTATAGAACAGTAGCAAACCATTAGGAAATGCAATTTTTAAAATGTCCTATTGTGGCTAGGAATACATCTAACAAAATGTGAGCACATTACTAGTGAAATTATAGAACTTTAGGAAGACGCTAAAGAAGACCTAATTAAATGGAGAGAGTCAATGTCTCTAGACCTTTAGCTCCTGTCCCTCCTCTACCTGCTGTTAAGTATTATATCTGTAAGCATGGTTGTTTCTCAATTTGTCTTTTAGGTGTCCAAAATAAAAAGCTTTGGATAATCTACTCATCATCACTAAGAAATATGTAGTCTTCGAGAAAATACACAGGAACTCTAACTCATAAGCACATCAATTACTTTTTTTTATTTCTCAAAGGCCTGTTCAATAAGTGAATTATAAATGATATCTCATAATCCTTACATTGCCCTTTAAAAAAAATGAACTTTAGCTGATTGACATGTACTGCAACCTTGTGATAAAAACAATCACAGGCTTTTCTAAAATTTAAATATCTTTTGTTAGTTCTTCAAAGATGATGATTCTTCTATTCAAATACTGAAGCCAACAGCTTCCATATAATAAGTAGTACTGTGGTGAATTGTTTTCTTAATTCAAGTCTGTTGGTAGGAAGACTTGCAGTTAACCTTTTTCTGATCCATTCTTTATTTCTTTTTTTCTTTTCTCTTATAATTACATAAAGTGAAATAAAAACTCAAGAATGATTTTGAAGCTCTCTTTCCTCTTTTGCTAAACTAGTTATAAATACGTGGCATAGTATTTTCTCCCCCAACTCATACCTAAAATTACTAAAGAAGAAAGGGAAATTGAATCCCGGTACGGTTTAAGTGAGCTTCTTCCTCACTCTTAGCAGCAAATGCTCGAAAATCTGTGCATCTTCACTCACTGTGTCTGCCATCTGAACTATGATGTTGCTGGATTGTATCAACATAGACCCACAAAGTCTTCCTTCAGCCTATCCCAAATGAACCAAACAGGCTTGCAGGGCTCTTCACTCAAAACATTGGCTTGACTTGAATTCGAAGAGCTTCAGAAGGAGATAAAATCCAAAGTAGTGACCATGTAATAAAGTCCTGGCTTACTTTTTTTTTTCTTTTTTTTTTTTTCTGGCTTACTTTAATGGTTTGTGATGATAAAAAAATCTTATGGCCTTATAAACTCACTCTGCATTTTCTGTTAATATGTTGTTAACTAATAGTCCCTCTTGAGTAAAAATTGTCTTTCTGTAATTGTTTTGGTAGCACTCAGCACCACATAAATAAAATTAATGTGGTCCCACTGAAAAAGCACAAGATTTGGACCTAGAAGGCATCAACTCAAGTTTCAATTCCACCATTTATTAGCAGTGAAGGATAGAGATAGATAAAACCGCTCTGAGCGCTCATTTGTGATTTTAAATTATATGCTAATACTTGTCCTACCCAGTATTCTGCACTCTCTCTCCCCGCCACAAAAAGGAAAAGTCATTGTTAGGAGGATCATGTTACTGTATATTAAAACGTCAGTGTATAGAGCAATTTTACAACCTTGTGCTTGACTGTGCAAAAATGAAATTGTCTTTTCTTCTTCCTGTATCTTGGTATAATTTAGCCCTCAAGCCTCAATTGTTCTTGGCAGCAGAATACTTAATCTATCCAAATCGAAGTCAATTTAGTCATTTCATAGTTTTAACTGTGATTTCAGAGTTGAACTTAGTCAACTTAGTTTATTTGTTTTTTAGGTGCCCTCTCTTGTTTCTTTTTTCTTTCAGTGTTCAAGTTTTGTAGGCCTAAAATATGAAGCTCTCACTTGGTAAGATGCATCTGTTATTTGTGATTAGCAATTGTCCATGCTAGTGGCTTTCACCAAGATGTACAATTCTATTGAGATTCTCTGAAATGTGTAATTCCCATCAATTTTATCATTCACTTGTGATTCCATGATCTACCTGTATTCCCTGGCTCATTCTCTCTGTATCACCACCCACAAGTCCTATTGATCCACCACTTCAAGGGCTTGGAGAACTTTGGATGCTCTCTGCACCTCTTTGAGGTCCCAAGTGTCTTAGGAGGAAAGTGTATCTTGAGCTTACCTATTTCTAGATACTCTTTGCCATTAGCCTACTCTACTGCAGGGATCCGTGTAAAGTGCAAAGGAGAGAGAGCTTGAAGCTTGCATCCTAAACCCAGAAGAGTCAGCATATTAATTAGTACATGAAAAACAATGGATTTAACCTATAGGCACAGAACAGAGAAAATCAGCCTCACTCAAATGGAAACAAAACCGTTATCTGTCAAGAGCAGTGCTTACAAGCACAGGATTTGGAAGCTGACTGCCAGGACCAAATCCCTGCTCCACGACTCACCTCCTGTGTGTCCTGGGATGCATTATTTGACCTCTACATGCTGCAATTTCCTCATCCTAAAATGGGTACTAATAACATAAGAATATCTTTATAGTGTTATGAAGATTAAAGGAATTAGTACACATAATACATGGAGCAGTAACTGGCTATAGTAAAACTCAATATTAGAAAGTATTCTTAGAACAGTTGTAGTATTATTATTATTCCTTAGCATATAGCACAGAAGCAATTGCTCACATACAATCACTAGGCTTTGTAAAATTCCTTCTTCAGAAGACTTTTAGCCAAAATCTCATTAAAACCCTAAATAAGTGAATTTTGTTTAGGTTAGAAAGGTTACTTCTAGTTCACAACCCCTAAGTAGAGATTTCCTAAGGATCATTTCATTTTTATTTATTACTCTTTGGTTGAGAGAGAACACTAAAGATAAAAGAGTGAATGTAATGGATATAGAAAAATAAGTCTTCATTTACAGAATTCAGTACACAAAGAAAAGTATAGGAAAACTTAGACTCTGTATACAATGCTAAAAACAAGTTTACTATCTTATTGGAATAATGTGGTATGTTGGTATAGAATGAGCTTCTCACTCCATCAAATGATCCTCATCATTAGTTTTCACTTCAGGGATTTTTAGGTAGTTCAAAATCCCCCATGTTGTCAGGGCTTCAGGGTTGTTGATGAATCCAGGCAGCTATAGTTCCTCAGACCTGCTGAGAATAACCTACCCTGTGACTTCCCCTCAGTGGCAAGTCTATGGTGGGCACTGAGTCAGACTCGATGCCTCTGTGGTTATTGCTCTGTAAAAAGTACAGATTGAAGATTACCAAAATATCAGAAATGTCACGTAGCCTTGCCTTTATTCAAATAAAATTGATGTGCTTTTACATCCAGGTATAATAGCCAGCATTTCCACTATCTTATTTATTCTAATTGCTTCATTTTGCCCTTTTTTATTCAGCTTACCATTCTATCTTGACATATTGTCTTAAAAATACACAAATGTGCTTGGACTCTTCAGAAAAGAGTCAGATTCTGGCTTTCTCAGAATCTCTAAAAATAGTGGCTTCTTGGGCTGGGCGCGGTGGCTCACGCCTGTAATCCTAGCATTCTGGGAGGCCGAGGCGTGTGGAATGCTCAAGGTCAGGAGTTCGAAACCAGCCTGAGCAAGAGCGAGACCCCATCTCTACTAATAATAGAAACAAATTAATTGGCCAACTAAATATACATAGAAAAAATTAGTTGGGCATGGTGGCCCATGCCTGTAGTCCCAGCTACTCGGGAGGCTGAGGCAGAAGGATCGCTTGAGCCCAGGAGTTTGAGGTTGCTGTGAGCTATGCTGACACCACGACACTCCAGCCCAGGCAACAGAGTGAGACTTTGTCTCAAAAAAAAGAAAAAAAAATAGTGGCTTCTTAGTACTCCCACATAAAGAAATTACAAATAGATACCTTGCTACATCTCTACATGTTATGACCTAGGAATAAATTTTCAAATAAAGCTTGAAAAATGAAAGGAAAGCCTTATATTTTATGCAATGATTTTCAAACTCCAAGTCATCCTGAAAAAGAGTAGGGAGAATTTTGGTGGAAGCAGCTTAGAACAAAAGAGATGTTCTGAAGACAGCAGTTTTGATCAACCCAAACATGAAATCTGCTTTGAGTTTGAAGAAAGACTCCAGTTCTGCAAAAAATTTTGTATGTGTTCGATATTGATCTTTCACTCACTTCCGGGGTCCTTCCTATCTCATGCTACTTGAAAGGGCTTATGGACTTTCGCTACCTTGGCCAATCTAAAATAAACTGTGTGCCAGAGTGAACATTTTTGAGACTATAACAGGAAGCCAATGAACTCTAGTCGTAATTAATAAATCACTGGGAAAGAATTGATATCTTGAAAATTGTGAGTCACCTGATCCATGAACACAATATAGCTCTCTAGTTATTTAGATATTCTTTAATTTCCATGAGCAATGTAATATAGTTTTCAGCATACAGTCTTCTCATGTTTAAACATATTTGATATTTTCAGTGCCACTGTATCTCATTTTTTATGCAATTGTAAATGGTATTTTTTAGCTTCAATTTCTGATTCTTTCTAGAATTTAGAAATAAATTTTTGTCAATTCAGGTTGTATCCTGTATCCTTGCTAAAATTACTTATT
This sequence comes from Lepilemur ruficaudatus, assembly GCA_963574885.1. Classification (NCBI taxonomy): domain Eukaryota; kingdom Metazoa; phylum Chordata; class Mammalia; order Primates; family Lepilemuridae; genus Lepilemur; species Lepilemur ruficaudatus. Next base: position 23,982 of record CAUYRT010017158.1, on the reverse strand, counting down.
TGATCTAGTTGCTTTTTTTAATAAGTTTCATAGGATTTTATACATAAACAATGATGTTTCCATGAATAACATCAGTGATATTTCTTCGTTTCCAATCTGGACACTTTTGCTTCTTTTTCTTGCCTTAAGACATTTATACATTTATTTTATTCTTAATTGAAATATAATAATTGTACATATTTATGGGGCACATAGTGATGTTTTAGTACATATAATGTATAGTGATCAGATAAGGGCAATTAACATATCCATCATCTTGCATATTTATCATTTCTTTGTGTTGGGAATATTCAATATCCTCTATCTAGCTATTTGAAACTGTATAATACATTATTGTAAACTATAGTCATCTTACAGTGCTATAGAACACTAGAACTTTTTCCTTCCATCTAGCTATAATTTTGTATCCTTTAATAAATCTCTCCAGCAGGATTTTTATTTTAAGGCAAGATCTCCCTATATTGTCGAGGCTAGAGTGCAGTGGTTCAATCACAGCGCATGACAACCTTGAACTCCTGGGCTCCAGTGATCCTCCTGCCTAAGCCTCCCAAGTGGCTGAGACTACAAACCGCACCACCATGCCCAGCTCTGCAGAGGGATTTTTAAAGTGTTGCTGGTCACACCCTCTGGCCAGGAATATCTTGAACACCTCTTCAGTGTCAGTGATGTCTTGCATTATGGAAACGACAAGAGCTTTGTGAGAGTAGCTATAAATATTTATTTCTTATCTATTCTAAGCCCTCACACTATATATTGTAATTGTGATTTAAAAAAAAAAAAAAGACATAGAGAGGAGGATGGGACAGAAGATGTGAAAGGGGGTGTGCTGCTGACAGATGGGCTCCTAGAGGTACAGCACAGCAACTTTCCGGCTACCCCTGAACTTTGCTGAGCTCCAGAGAGTGAATGCAGCACTCTGCACATGCAGTAGTGACATGAGCCTCATTTTTCTGTCCCTGTTTTTATTCTTCACAATCTGTTTGTTCTTCATTTCTCTTATCTGAATGGCTGGTGGAATAAATACCTTTTTAAAACACTCAGAATGTCAGTGTGTGAACTGAAAGATGTACTATACCATAATTTCATGTTCTGTAAAAGTTTTTATATTGTTCATTTTTATTAGAGTCTGATTATGTGCCTCATAAGAGACAAAGCAACAACATCTGAGTTATCAAAGTAGTCTTTGCCAAAATTACTCCTAACTCATTTACGTGAAAAAAATGTCAGCTTGTGAATTAGGAGATTTTCCTCAAATTCCTTGTTGACATTCCTAATTCCTCTTTTCATTCAGTTAGAAAATATATATATATATAACTAATAATGATTTAATAACATTCTCTTTCAATTATTCTTCCAAATTCCTACGAATATGTACAAGAATTCTCAGGAAAGTTTGAAAATCAGTATTCCCCCTCATTCAGACGTTAGAATTTGTCATGGGCTGATTCAACCCACTGTGCAAAGCATTATTTAAAAGCAATACTTTTTGATGTGTTCTAGTTCTTCATGTAAATGCACCACTGTAATACATATTCCAGTCACTCTAAGGAAAAAGCAAATCAAAATTGGCAATGGTCTTCTGGAGGTGAAGCATTTATTCCACATTTTCACTTTATAGATAAATATGAGTGCATGAAGATCTTCCATTATGAAAAACTCATTGATCAGTTGATTCTAAAGAAGGTATGATCAAATTGTTTTGAATGCTTGAATGAAGCTGTAAAAGCCCAGGGGTGGGAAGATAAAGTGAAGAGAGATTTCTTAAAAGGGTAGAGTAGGAAAATTTTTGTATAATAGTGTCTAACATTACATTACATTTAGTTTATTTGCCAGAACACTATTGTCTAGTATAAGATTAGGAAAGTCAAAAGTACCTGCTAAGAGACTGGCTCTAAAGTTAGAAATATGAGTGCTTGAATATTGTCATTTTCTGGTTGTATCACTTTGGCGTTATTTAACTCTGAAAGCCCCAGTTTTGCTGTCTGCAAAATATCATAATAGTGACACCTACCTCATTAGGATTACAAGACATAATGCATGTGTTTAGTTTTAGGAAACACTTTAAAATAGTACTTGCTATTTTGTTATTGTTTTTACTAAGATGGGTTTCTGCCTACATGAATCAATGTTTTTATGCAATAGAAAGATTAAGGATTCAACTCCTTTTTTGAATCCTCTTGATAATTTCTTTTATTTAAATTTTAATGTTTAATTGAAAAAGATTGTATATATTCAAGATATACAATGTTACGGTTTGAAATACATATGCATTGCGTAATGATTACCACAACCAAATTAATTAATACATCCATTACCATCCATGCTGTACCTTAGATACCCAGAACTTGTTCATCTTATGACTGACAGTTTGTAGCATCTCCCCATTTCTTCCACCCCTCACCCCCCAGCCCCTGGTACCACTGTTCTACTCACTGCATCTATAAGTCCACTTTTTTAGATTCCACATATAAGTGAGATCATGCAGTTTTTGTCTTTCTGTGTCTGGCTTATTTTGCATAGCATAATGTCTTTCAAGTTCATTTACATTGTCACAAATGGTAGGATTTCCTTCTTTTTATGGCTGAATAATATTCACCCATCAATGAACACTTAGGTTTTTTTCGTATCTTGGGTATTGTGAATAATGCAGCAGCAAACAGGGCAGATACTTTTCAATATACTGATTTCGTTTCCTTTGGATATACACCCAGAAGTGGGATTGCTGAATCAGATGGTAGTTCTAATAATATTTTTAATTTTTTGAGGACCCTCCATATAACATACTGTTTTGCATAATGGCAATACTAATTTACATTTCCACCAACAGTGTACAGGGGGTCCCTTCTCTTTACATCTTTACCAATTTGTTATCATTCATTTTTTTGATAATAGCCATCCTTACTAGTGTGAGGTCATATCTCATTGTGGTTTTGATTTGCATTTTTCTGATGATTAGTGATATTAAGCATCTTTTCATATACCTGTTAGTCATTTCTACATGTCCTCTTTGGAAAAATAAATATTCAGGATCTTTGTCCATTTTTAAGTGGGTTATTTGGTTTTTTGCTATTGAGTGAGTTTCTTATATATTTTGGATATTAACCCCTTATCAGATGTAGAAGCATCTGACAGATGCATAAAAAGTGTTTGACAAAATTCAACATCTGTTCACGATTTTTTTTAAAAAAACCTCTCAACAACTCAGGTATAGAAGAAATGTACCTCAACACAATAAAGTTCCTATATTACAAGTCCACAGTTAACATAACACTCAATGGTGAAAAGCTTTTCCTCTAAGAGTAGGAACAAGACAATTATGTCCATTTTCACCACTTGTACACCATTTCTATATTTGTATTTATGTATAATTTATAGTATTGTTTTTAAAGTGCTTTAAACATTTTACATAACTTATTCTGTGGGTATGTTTTTACAGTTTATCCTTATTAACCACATTGACATATGTAGATCTAGTTTATTCATTTTAATTTCTCCATAGTATTAGATTGTATTTTAAAACATCATTTTCATCTATTCCCCTAATAATGGATAATGAATTGCTTCCTATAGTTTCCTAGTAACATCGTTGTGCCTGGCTCCTTGTGCACGTGTATGAGAGTTTCTCTAGGGAAGATCAATGTATTAATGAGCAGCAGTTTTAACTGCTCATTTCTGGAGTATGGACATCTCCAATATTATTAGGTATCGCCCCATTGCTTTCTGTAGTATTTGCACCCATTTAGACTCCTGACAGCAATGAGTAAAAGTTACCATCTGACCACACCCTTGCCAATGCTTGCTGCTAGACATTTATTTATTGTCATTCTTAGAGAAATTTTATCTTGATGTTACTTTAACATTTCCCTGATTAGTCACGAGGTTGAACATTTTCCGTATATTTACTAGCCCTTGGAGTTTCATCTTTTCGAATTGTCTGTAAATATATTTCCCTAATTTTCTACTATTTCTTTTTATTACTTTATGGTTTTTCTTTATATAATAATCCATCTTCTGGTTAGCAACTTGTTTTGCATTTTTTAATTGTGTATGGTGAATCTTCTTTGAACCAATTTTTTTGTTTTAATATAGTAAAATGTATGTGAATTTTTCTTTAGCATCTGTATTTTTGCCTTTTTTATCCTTTATGGATATGCTCTATGCAGTTTATTTAAGAAACACTTCCCTGCCCCCAAGCTCATAAAGCTATTGTCTTATGTTTTATAGCAATGTTTGTATATGGAATTAGCCTATAATTTTTCTTCTTTTTTTGTCCTTGTCCAATTTTATTGCCAAGGTTATACCAATATTGTTGTGAGTTGAGTATCTTTCCTACTTTTTCTATTCTCTACAATCATTTATATTATATATGAATTGTCTTTCTTCTAAGACTTGATATAAATTTACTACATAAATATCTAGATTTTCTCCCATTTTCTTATGAAAATTCTCAAACATACAGCAAAGTAGTTGACAGAATTTTAGTGAACACGCCTATAACTACCACCTAGATTCTACCATTAACATTTTACTCCACTTGCTTTATCACGTCTGTTCATCCATCGATCCCTCTAAGATTTTTGATTAGTAAGTAGATTTTAACCATTAATTCTACTTCTTTAATCAGTTCAAAATTTTTATTTTGTTATGAGAGACTTTCACTTTAGTTTTCCTAATTATTAGAATATAGTTTTTAACATGGTCTTTGTTCTCTTAACTAGCTACTGTGTTTGTAACTATGTTCCATTTCCCCATTTATTTTTTTTTTTTGCAAATTAACTGACCATAAACTAGACCACAAAAAAGTCAGAACAAATTACAACAAATTAATTTTAGACAATGTCTTCTGACCACGATACAATAAAATTAGTAGATAATGGAAAAAACATAGTTCAAAACACCCCCAGATGTTTGGAGGCTTAAAAAACAATTTCTAAAAAATTGTAATGTGATGTGACTTGTATACTATGTTGTTGTGTATGCTACATGTGTTGTGTATGTTACTTGCCAGTAACATTAACTGTGTTCACAGCATTTATTGCTACCAAGTGATTTGTGGTTATACCCAATATGCATTTTTCTTTTATACTACATTTGTTCAAATCTCATTTTATGTCCTTTTATAAAATGTTACAGTTTTATTTTTATAGGTCTTATGCTTGTATTATGTTACTAATGTTATCGTCAGCAGAACAAATACTTTTCAACCAAGCTTCTCTTTCCATGGGATTCCGTACAGAGGTCAACTGATTCGCTGTACTCAGTAAGTGCCTCCCTTTGCTTGTTTCAACAAGTCTAAAAACTGTCATCCTATCTGTTCTTGTAGTGAGATGCATGTGCCAATGATTTTTATTACTCATATTTCGATTCCTATTCAGATTACTTGTTCTTTTTCTGACTCTGAAAAGTGGTTACTTTGGGACACATAAAATGATAATTGTTCATTGCTGTAATTGGTATTGCTATCTTTGAAGAATATAGTCCCCTTATAATTGGATGGTTTTCCACCAGATATTTTTCCCTGATGTTCAGAATCAGCAACATAAAGACTTCTAAACTAAGAACACTGCACTTATGCTTTCTTCATTTTGTTAGTTACAAGATACTTGTTAGATTTAAAACTGTATTGGGACCAAGCTTAATAAAAAGTAGTAGCTCACATGTATTGAGTGCTCATTGTGTATCAGGAATGGTTCTAGGGGATATATATGAATTTACTCATATAGTTTGGATGTGAATATTTTATTTCGAAGTAGTCATAAATAGCATTTTAACCTCTTTCCTACAGTGAGATATATTTGCTATTTATCGCACCAATTTATTTAAGGTAGGAAAATTAATTTAGTTCATATTGTGTTAGCAGGGCTAGTGATAAATAAGTTTTCAGCATTTTCTTCTTGCCCTCATGGTTAAGATTAAGTTAAGATTGCCACAACACATTAGATTAGCATAATTTCAGTTATTATTTGCATAGGCCATGGAAAACATGCAAAGTCAGCTCAACGTAATTTATTATTTGGTCCTTAATACACTTAAACTCTTGTCATTGATTACAGAATATTATAAACGATTCTTGCAAATATTTAAAAATTTTCTTTTCCATTCATTTGGTGCTATTTACAAAAGCTATATTCACTGCCTTTGCATGCTTATTTAATAGTTTTCAGTAATGTTTAGATAGATGAGGGGAAAGTACATAAATATTTCTCATACACCCTATGAAGAAAGGATATGACCTTATTATGTTTTCCTGCAAACCAAGGTCTTTAATAGACAGTTGTTTCCAAATGTCACTAACTGTGCACCTGCACTTCCTTTCTTAGCTCCGTAATGCATCCATCGTTCACAGAGCCAGGAGATTTAGTTTTTAATTCTCTTTTGACTCAAACTCTTGAGGCTTGCCCTAAGTCTTCTTACTCTGAGCAAAAAATTCTTCTTTCTAATCAGTACATAGAGAAGTGTTTGCCTTCAGGCAGGATCTGCTCCACCTCCAGTCCCTTAAAGTGTAGGGAAGACGATGGGGTACCTCCACCAACCCTTGCTGATAAACGGAAGTAAATCAAAGAAACACACAAGCCTTTCATATGCATTGAAATCTCTGATTCCAGGGGACTATGATTTCTTTTGTACATTTGCTCATGTTGAGGAACTAGCTTACTAGTTAGCGTTTGAATGGTTCATTTTCCCTCTCCCTTCAAAATAGATCATTTCCCAACGGTAGCACGGCTGACATTTTAGCCCAGATAAATCTTTTTGGTGAGCAGCCTGTGCTGTGCATTTCAGGGTGTTTTGCAGCATTCCTGGCCTCTCCCTGCTAAAGGTCTATAGCAACCACCCTCCAGTTATGATAACTAAAAATATCTTGGGACATTACTGAATGGCCCCTGAGAGGCAAAAGTTCCTCCAGTTGAGGACCACTTATATATATTATATTTAATTTTATGTATACTTAATTATAATTATAGATAATATTAATCTAATATATAAAACGTAAATAATTACAATAAGAAAGGTGGCTCTTATAACAAAATGTTTTGAAATTTAATGTTTAAAAGCAAATAGAATATTTTTTAAAAATGATTTGATTAGGAAAAAATATTAAATAATCCAGAACATGGGAATAATGTTAATATGACCAAGAACATTAGAGCCACCAGAACATAGAAGCTAGCTGCTAAGCATCTTGTATTACAGTGACCCAAATGCACTATTCACTCATGCATTCAGCAATTTTGAAATGATTACTCTCTTCCAGAAACTGTGCAAAGAGCAGGAGATGCAGAAAAGATAAAACGAAGAGGCCTTGCCTTCAGGTAAAACGTTGTATGAAAAGAGTTTTTCTGAAGATATAATTTATATAAATTTAAGTAATATTGACATCATATGTATGAAGTAGACATTGAATAAAATTTTGATTCCAAATTTTGTCATTCTTTTAATTTTTGCCACACTGCTGTGTACTTTTGCAGGCATCCAAAATAAAGTAAAATTTCACTAATTTTAGTCAGTGGAAGGTTCTTATAAATTATTAAAAATTATTTTGTAAACTACCTTTTTTGCCTTTCTATTGTTATTCACACAAAATTAATAAAATCATTGCCAGTTAAACATTTTAGGAATCTGTTTTCATGACTAGATGAAAGTGATTTGAAATTGGTTTGTCATTTGTTCATGTTCATACATGTGTTTCTTCAACTTGTGTATTTCTCTTAACAGTATATATTCAAGACACATGGGGACTTCAAAAAGTTCATAGAAAATGGAATTAAAAGATAAAAATAAAAAATGTAAACTTTGTTTCTCAACATAAGCTTCATCAAGTTCAAGACACTTTTGTAAGCTATTATACCAGCCATTTAATCCATGCCTAAAGAACCGAGGGCCCTGGGAATTTAACCACGTCAGTGCAGTCTTTTTTACATTATTAACTGAAGAGAAATGGATGCCCTTTACAGAATTTTTAAGATTGCAAAACAAGAAGAAATCAGAAGAAGCCAAATAAGGACTGTTAAGCAGATGCTTAATGATTTCCCATGCAAACTCTCATGAAATTGCCCTTGTTTGATGAGAGGAATGAGCAGGAGCATTGTCATGGTTGAGAAGAACTTTCTGAGGAAGCTTTCCTAGGTGTTTTCTGCTAAAGTTTTGCTAACTTTCTCAAAACACTCTCATAATAAGCAGATGTTTTCATTTTTTGGCCCTCCAGAAAGTCAACAAGCAAAATGCCTTGAGTATCCTAAAAAACTTATTGCCATGACCTTTGCTCTTGACTGGCCTGCTTTTGCTTTGACTTGACCACTTCCACCTCTTGGTAGCATTGCTTTGATTGTGTTTTGTCTTCAGGATCCTCCTGGTAAAGCTATGCTTCATCTCCTGTTATAATTCTTTGCATAACTGCTTCAGGAATTTGAGCCCACTTATTTAAAATTTCCATTGAAATCACTTGTCTGCAGCTGATCTGGGTACAATGATTTTGGCATCTATTAAGGGGAAAGTTTGCTCAACTTTAATTTTTTGGCAGAATTATATAAGCTGAGCCAACTGAGATGTCTGTGGTGTTGGCTATTGTTTCTGCTGTTAATCATCTGCTGTTAATTATCAGTCTTCCTCAATTAGGGCATGAACCAGATGAATTTTTTCCTCCCAAATTGATATGGATGGTCTGCTGCTGTGGACCTCATCTTCAATATAATCTCATCCCTTCTTAAAATGAGTTACTCATTTGCAAACTGCTGATTTCCTTGGGGCATTAGTGCCCATAAACTTTTTGTAATGCATCAATGATTTCATCATTCTTCCATCCAAGCTTCACCATAAATCTGATGTTTGTTCTTGATTCAATTTTTAGCAGAATTCATGTTGCTCTTATAGGGGCTTTTTTCAAACTGATGTCTTATCCTTCTTAGTGCCTCAAACTAGATCCTGTTAAGATGTTATATGTTAGAACAAATTATTATGAGTTTATTTTGGTGCAAAAAATTTTGAAATTCATGGACAGCTATTTCATATATGCATTTTCCATGAATTTTCCAATACTTTTCACATATCATAATACTATATGAATATACATTTTATTCATTTGTAATAAATGTAGAAAATTTTATAGTAAGGATATGCCATGATTTAGTTGCACTTTCCCTGCTGTCTTAGCCTGTTTTTTGCTGCATAACAGAATATTTGACAATGGGTGATTTATAATGAACAGAAATTTATTGGCTCATGGTTTTGGAGGCTGCAAAGTCCAAGATTGAGGGGCTAGCATCTTGTGAGGGCCTTTTTGCTGCATGATCCTGTGACAGAATGTGAGAAGGAGAGAAAAAAACAAAAAGGGGGCCAAAATGATCCTTTGATAGGTAACCCATCTCTGCCGTAAGAAACCCACTCCCACAAGCCCACTCCCACAAACTTAATGTCATTCATGAGAGCAGAACCCTTATGACCTAATCACCTCTCATAGGCCCCACCTCCCAATAATGCTACATCAATGATTAAATTTCCAAAATAGGCTTTTTGGGGAACATATTCAAAACCAAAGCACCCACTGCTATGCACTGAGATCATTTCCAATGGTTCCTTATTGCATGAAATAATACTTCAGTGAAAAGTCTTATCTTTGACTTCTTGTGCACCGGTGTAGATATCTAGGGATATGTGCAAATCTTCATCTTTATTACATTTGCCCAGTAGCCCTCCAGAGTAGTTATGCACATTTCCACTCCTACCAAAATTATTGATAATTTCCATTTACCATAATTTTTTGCAACAGTTGATATTTGTAATTTTCTTATAATCTTGGCCAATCTGATACATGGGTAATTAGTGTTTGCATTTCCTTGATTATTAATAAGGATGAATGTTTTTGTTTTTTCTTCCATGAATTGCCTGTTCTTTCCCATTTATTTTTCTATTAAATTGTTTCACTTCTTTTTACTAAAGGATTCTTTAGTATTCTTGCTCATAGTCCTTTGTCACTTGTTTTAGTTGCATATAGCTTATCCTGGTGAAAGACTGCCTTTTCCCTTTAGTTGTTTTTTAAAGTTTTTAGCTTTAAACACTCATTAAATTAGCTTTAGATTCTTAATAATTTTTATCAAATTAACCTAGTGTTTCTCTGATATTTTATTCTATATGTATCTTATTTAAGAAAAGCCTTCCCTACTCCACTATTACAGCATTATTCCCTGTAATTTCTTTTAAATTTTTAAAATTTTGCTTTCTGCATTAGTTTTTAATAAATACTGAAAATAGGAATCTATTTTTACTTTTTAAGTATAAATAACCCCAGCAACATATTTGAGAAGTCTAACATTTTCCTACTGATTTATAAAACCACGTTTCTCACATGCCAAATTCCCTTGTAAAAATAATCTTTATATGTGGACTGTATCTTCTTTCATTGATCTATTGGTCCAAGTTTTTTAAAATAAACTTCTAATAAAGTCTTTTTTATAAACTTTAATTTTTAGGATAATTTGGATTTTCAGAAAATTGTAAAGATAGTACAGAGTTCCCATGTATTTTACACCCAATTCCCTCTATTATTAATACGCTAAATTAATATCATATACTTATTATGATTTATGAACTACATTCGTTTATTATTAATTCAATTCTATTCATACTTTCTTAGTTTTCACCTAATGTCTTTTTTTCTGTTCCAGGATCCCATCCAGAAGGCCACATTACCTTTAGGATCCTCTAAGCTGACAGTTTCTCAGACTTTCCTTACTTTTGATGAAACTGAAAGTTTTGAGAAATGTTGATCATATATATATGTAGAATGTCACTGTATTGGGATGGGATTTGTCTGATGTTTTTCTCATAGTTAGACTGGGATTTTAGGTATTTATACCTGCGTGGATGCCTGACCTGCTCTCTCTGGAAAAATTCATTATGTGGGTAATAAAACTTTGCATACCTTCTTGGTGCATGTATGGTGTTACCAGACTAACATCTGAACCAAATTTTTGAAAAGAGGAAGGCGTCAATCCTGCCTCATTAGGGCAGCCACAACAATTACATTGTTCATTGAAACAAATTTAGAATTGTTTGAATAGAGGTACTAAACTGTATCCTAGTGAATGCAAAATAACAGAATATTCATTTAAATTTCTCTACAGGGTGCCAGTTATAAACCTGTGGTGATAGTCTTTGTGTTGTGTTTGACTTTCCCCATGTCTGTTACCCTCCCTGAGATCATACTGTCCTGTAATTATTTTTGAAAAGATTTAAAACTTTGCTTTTAATCTTTTGCATTCAATATAGCTTGAATTTATGTTGTGCAGCTATCAGAAAAAGATATAATTTTACTTTTTATTTATGGAAAACCAATTATACCAATATTGTTTGTTGAATACTATGGTCTTTCCTCACTAGCTTGAAAGACTCTGTCCTATAAAAGGATCTTATCATACAAGTTTGTTCAATAACACTCACGGACCCCAGAAGAGGAGGCTCTAGTTTAGGATACATGATTCAAAGGATCTAATCTGCTCTCCCTCCTGCCTGATGTTCCTTCCTATGGTGAAAGAGTCTGTATGGCAGGGATATTCCAACCCAGAGCCCATGTTCCAATTTTAAACTTGCTTGGTGATACCCTGGATCCTAGAATTTCATGCCGAAACAACTCTGAGCCTACCTATAGGATCCCTGAGGACAGACCGCATCACTGATAGGCATACTTTTAAGCATGAGGGTTGGTCAAATGGAGCTTGTTTTAGAGTGTCTATAAAGAGCTTAGATGTATAGGCTAGGGTTCTGGTGTCCACACGTGTGTGTGCCTAACGCCCTTGGGAATGGGAAGCTAACTGGGTTAGGCTAAGTCCCAGGAGTGAGAGTCAGAGGTCTGCTTGCCCCAGATCCCACAAATGTTAGGGGTGTCTTGTCTTTGTGTATGTTTCTAGGTTCTCTATCATATTTCATTGGTCTGTTTGTCCATTTCTATCCCAATATTACACTTCCTTAATTAACAACCAATCAAAAGGACAATTCTCCCACCAATTTTGTTCAGAATTATCTTAATTATTCGTGTCCTTTTTTCCTTCATTATAAATTTTTGGGTCAGCCTGTCAAGTTCCCAAAAGAAGTATTTCCTTTAAACTATCACTTTTAACAAATGAAATAGCCATTTCATTCTCTTTTTTAATTAAAAGCTTTCTTTTATCCTAATCCGTGAATTTTTTCTCATAGTCTAACTTCCTCACATTGGTTCTATCTTAACCTCAAAATCAGCGGTTCTAGACCAGGGGTGATTTTGCCCTCCTGTGGACATTTGGCAATGTCCCAAGACATTTTTGCTTGTCACAGCTGAAGGGACAGGTGCCTCTGGCATCTAATGAATAGAGACCAGGGATATGTTATTAAAGGTCCTACAATACACAGGACAGCCCTTAATAAAGAATCGTCTGCTCCAAAATGTCAGTAGTGGTGATGTTGAGAAATCCTGTGCTCTAAATAACACAGGGATATGTAGAACCCATTAGGACACATATGTACACATTAAATGTATGTGTGTATGTATCTTTACATGTATGTGGGTATATTGTAATCACTATTTAGCAAGATACTTTCTTATTCAATGCCCTTCATCTGAAATTCTAAAGCACTTTACTTACATTACCTTGTTAATTTTGGTTGAATGCTCTAGAAATCGGTGACATGATTATCCTTATTTTATTAATTCAGAGACACAGATAGATTAAGTGCTTTACCTATGTTCTTTACAAGAGGAACACTGTTGAAAAATGAATTCCATGAAGTCTTCTATTTCAACCATTATGCCATCATTGATAATTTCTTCCTTTCTTCTGCTTGCAAAACTTGGATGACTTTTTTTTCAGGCAGCAATATATTTCCAACTTTTTAGGTTGCTATTGAATTTTAATTACTTAATTCTTAGCATAGAAAAGAATAAAATTTTAATACCTATTTAAAACACGTTGTATGGTAGAAATAGTTCCCTACTTGAAGTAAACTCTAAGGAAAATATTTATAAAAGATTGTAATGGTTTAGTGATTTAGAATCACCACAAAAATTAATTTTGTGAAAGAATTTACTAATCAAGACAAAACAATACCGCTAGGTCTTAGGTTTAATATTTGAAAGCAAACTATTTTGCAGTAATTCAGAAAAGGTTATTATAAAAATCATTCATTTTAAGAAATCGTAAACCTAGATGTGGCTATAGTAGAATATTTCATGATAAGGGCACTAGTGACAAGGTCAAGCCCATCATCCTGCTCTCAGAGCTGGTGGAGTTATTATACTTGAGTATGTAAAGAAATGATTTATTGATTACATGTCAACAATGTGTAGGAAGATAGGTTGATAAATGCACACCTTGATCTAAGAGGGATCTAAGTTCAGTAACCAGTTCCATTCTGCTGTATCCAGACAATTGGTTTATACACTTTTTCATCTTCTCAACTCTCAGATCCCATATAGGCCTTGTAAGTATCACAAATATGTTGAGATAAATATAACATATTCCTAAAGTTCTTAGGAATTATTTCAATGAGGCAGGTCAGTGTGACTAGTCACAGCCAAAGACATGTGAATACAAGGACATGTCACTTCCAGGCTGAGGCAATGAAAAAAGTCCTGTGCAATTCTCCAGTCTCTTCCTTTTGATACTGCAGCAAACCCTGAAACCTCATGTTGAGGTGTCAGCTTCACCCTTAACCAGGATTCTTGACTGACTGTGTGAAGCAGGACCTCTTCTGCCCTACTTTGATAACATAACATGATACAGAATAAACCTTAGTTGTATTAAACCACTGGAATTCAGGGTTAGTATTTTGGCACAGCATAACCAAGTTTATCCTGATTAATATATATGGCAATGCTTCCTTGCTGACACTACATAAATAGTGGAAGAAAAGTTGGTTGCAAATATATCCTTATGAAACATGGTTGTATTTCTAAAAGAATAAGTCAAATACACAATTAACATAAGTCTTAATATTAACCCTACCGCTATTGCCTGGTACCTTAAACTCAAACTTATTTGTCACTTCATGTATATAGACATTGTTAAGATCACTTAAATTCCCGGTGCCACTATTTTCTTAACACAATAAGGTTATAAAAGTTAGGAAAATGACTAATTTTTGAACATGGTGAGCTTCTCAGAGAATGTCCTTAAATAACAGCACAAAGTTTATTTGATGCTAATCTTTCAAGACACATACAAATTAAAAAGTGGAGGATACATAGTTTTAGATCCACGAATGTATCACAAGGTGATAAAAATTGACATTATGTACCTAACCTAGTTATTTCTTCTACCTCCTTTCCTTCTAGAAATGATGAAATACAGAAATATCACAATATTTCTCTCATTCCTGATTTGGCCTTCCCAACTACATGGAAGAATATTTGATTCTTGGGGAAAAAAAACACTTTAAAGTTCAAACTTACCTTAGCAGCAACAGGTATTGGGTCTTAGTGATTTGCACTGCCAGAGTAACTCCCGCCTCCAAATCTAAAAGTAATGAGAAGGGTACTGAATTTGTCTTACTTTCTGGGTACAAGCCCTGGGTCTAAAAATTACTAGCTTCATGATACTGAACAAGTCATTTAATCTCCAACACTCTCAGTTTCCTCAATCCAAAAATGAATTTATAAATATGTAACTCATATGGTTATGCTTGGCACTTAATAATAACTCAAAATTATGTGTTGATTGAATAAATATAAGGATGGGGCAGGGCATGGTGGCTCACATCTGTAATCCCAGCACTTTGGGAGGCCAAGGTGGGAGGATCACTTGAAGCCAGGAGTTCAAGACCAGCCTGGGCAGCATAGCGAGACCTCATCTCTACAAAAAAATTTAAAATTAGCCAGACATGGTGGTGCATATCTGTAGTCCTAGCTATTTGGGAGGCTGAGGCGGGAGGATAACATAAGCCCAGGAGTTAGATGCTGCAGTGAGATATGATGTACCACTGCATTCTAGCTTGGGTGACAGAGCAAGAACCTGTCTCTTAAAAAAAAAAAAAATGGATGGCAGGGCGTGGTGGCTCACGCCTGGAATCCTAGCACTCTGGGAGGTTGAGGTGGGAGGATCGCTCAAGGTCAGGAGTTTGAAACCAGCCTGAGCAAGAGCGAGATCCCATCTCTACTAAAAATAGAAAGAAATTAATTGGCCGACTAAAAATATATAGAAAAAATTAGCCAAGCATGGTGGCGCATGCCTGTAGTCCCAGCTACTGGGGAGGCTGAAGCAGGAGGATCGCTTGAGTCCAGGAGTTTGAGGTTGCTGTGAGCTAGGCTGATGCCACGGCACTCTAGCCCGGGCAACAGAGTGAGACTCTGTCTCAAAAAAAAAAAAAAAAAAAAATGGGTGGATGGTTAAGTGCTATAGAGTGTAGAGCCATTTTTTAGTTATGAGCCTAATTACTTACATGGGTTAACAACATATAAGAACTCTCATGGACTCCATAAGCATTAAGTGGACTACTTAGAAGTTGAGGAGATCCCTTCAGTAACAAGTCAGCAAAAGGCAGCTCCTGTTTTTTAACAGGACCTTTGTTTTTAAATCATGAGTCAGAGTAGTTTGAGAGGGACCAGAGAAAGAATACCTTTTAAAATTTTTTAATTTCAATAGATTTAGGGGGTACAAGTAGTTTTTTGTTGCACAAATGAATTGTATGGTAGTGAAGTGAGGACTTTTATTCTGCACTTGTCACCCAACTAGTGTACATTGTACCTGGTAGGTGACTTTGATCCCTCACTCCCCCCTAATCCTCTCCCCATCTGAGTCTCCGAAGTCCATTATACCACTCTGTATAACCATGTATACCTATCATTTACCTCCCTCTTGTAAGTGAGTACATGCAGTATTTGGGTTTTTTTTTTTAAAGGAAATGAGTGAGATTTAATTTAATAAAATATAACCAAACAGTAACATGCAATCAAGATAAGAAAATTATTAATGAAATACTTTACATTCTTTTTTTCTACTGCCTCTTTGGAATGCAGTGTATATTTTACATGTATGGCACATCTCAATTTTTTTGTTTGTTTGTTTTTTCATTCCTAAAATAGCTTCACTTAAGATAATGGCTTCCAGTTCCATCCATGTTGCTGCAAAAGATATTATTTCATTCTTTTTATGACTAAGTAATACTCCATAGTATACATATATCACAATTTTTTTATCTACTCATCAGTTGATGGGCACTTAGGTTGATTCCATATGTTTGCAATTGTTCATTGTGCTGTAATAAACATACAAGTGTATGTGTCTTTTTGATACAATGACTTCTTTTCCTTTGGGTAGATACTCAGTAGTGGGATTGCTGGATTGAATGGTAGGTCTACTTTTAGTTCTTTGAGGAATCTCCATACTGCTTTCCATAGAGGTTGTACTAATTTATATTTCCATCAATGGTGTATAAGCATTCCCTTTTCACTTCATCTGCCCCAACATTTATTGTTTTTTGACTTTTTAATAACAGTCATTCTGACAAGAATAAGGGTTATCTCATTGTGGTTTGAATTTGCATTTCCCTGATAATTAGTGACATTGAGCATTTTTTCATGTGTTTATTGGCCATTTGTGTATCTTCTTTTGAAAAATGTTTGTTCATGTCTTTGCCCACTTTTTAATTTTTTTTTCTTTCTGATTCATTTCAGTTCCTTGTAGATTCTGGATATTAGTACTTTGTTGGATGTATAGCTTATGAATATTTCTCCCATTCTGTAGGTTGTCTGTTTACTCTGTTGATTGTTTCTTTTGCTGTGCAGAAACTTTTTAGTTTAATTAAGTCCTGTTTATTTATTTTTGTTTTTGTTGTATTTGCTTTTGGGGTCTTAGTCATGAATTCTTTGCGTAGCCCAATGTCTAGAAGAGTTTTTCCTAAGTTTTCTTTTAGAATGTTTATGGTTTCAGGTCTTACATTTAAGTCTTTAATCCATTTTGAGTTAATATGTGTGTATAGTGAGAGAGGGGGATCCAGTTTCATTCTTCTGTATGTGGCTCTCCAATTTTTCCAGCACTGTTTGTTGAATAGGGCGTCCTTTCTCCAGTATATGTTTGTGTCTGCTTTGTTGAAGATCAGTTGGTTGTAGGTATGTGGTATTATTTCTGGGTTCTCCATGCCATTTCACTCAACCATGAGTCTACTTTTATACTAGTACCAAGCTATTTTGGTTACTATAGCCTTGTAATATAATTTGAAGTCAGATAATGTGACGCCTTCAGATTTGTTCTTTTTGCTTAGGATTGCTGTGTCTGTTCGGGCTCTTTTTGGATTCCACATGAACTTTGGGATTTTTTTTCTAATTCGGTGAAAAATGATGTTGGTATTTTGAAGGGAATTGCATTGAATCTGTAAATCATTTTGGGCAGGATGGACATTTTAACAATATTGATTCTTCCAATCCACAAGCATGGGATGTTTTCCCAGTTGTTTGTGTCAGCAGCTACCTCTTTAATCAGTGTTTTGTAGTTCTCCTGATAGAGACCTTTCATCTCCTGGGTTAAGTATATTTCTAGGTACTTTATCTTTTTGCAGCTATTGTAAATGGTATTGAGTTCTTGATGTGGTTCTCGGTTTTGCTATTATTAATGTATAGAAATGCTACTGATCTGTGCATGTTAATTTTGTAACCTGAGCCTTCAAACCTCAACCTTCTTCATGCACCTTTCAGAGAAGAGGGGCTTCCAGGAAAATGTCTACTCCCACGGGGTTCTGGGAGGTTGATCTTTTTTAGGCAATGAATATAGGTCAATGACTTTTGACCCTGAAGTGATGCAGGGATTGGGTTAATCTGCAATGTATTTTAGGGCTTTGATACCACAGGAACCTCCAAAAGTTGAAGCAACAGGGCCAAACCAGATCTTCAGAGAAAACATCTTAGTAAGCTCAAGCTAAAATACTTCAAAACAGTTACAGAATCTGACATCTATAAGTTCTGTGAAAAATCAACTTTCAGCTGGTTCTGCTTTGCCATTGACTTAAAGAAAAGGCTTTATTTTTCCTTAAGTATCAAAAAAAAGATACCTGTTTTTGTCATAAGCAAGAGTCTCCCATCTCCCACTGCCCAGACCTCAATCTCAACTTCATAGACTCCTGTGTTCTTCCCCGTATTCAGAAAGTATTTCATCACCAAGAAAGATCAAATTAACTTTAACTTTACTTAGATCTTTACAGGCATTAGGCAATGTACCATTATGTTTGAAATTGATCTTCAGCTATTAAATTGTGCTGTTATCATTTCTAAAAGAGGACAGCCCAATTAGATAATAACTGGTGATTATAATCTTACCACTTTTTTTTTTCATTTGCTTTGTATTGTTGAAAACTCTGCTTCACTCCTCTTTCTGCCCTTCCACAACCACGGCAACCAAACTGTTTGGTTTAATTATGTCCTCCTGGGCATCATTTATAATATAAACAGCAATAAGTAATACTTTCAAGACAAAGAAAGTTGAATTAATGATGTATTTAACATTTTCACATCTCTTTAATTTTGTTTTTAATAAATTTTAAGAAGCTCAGTTCAAAATGGACGGCTGCTAGAGGCCTCCGAATGGGTACAATCTTCTCTAAGGTCATCGATGTTTCTAAAAATAACACTCTTTAGTGTCATTACGTTAAGTCAGAAGCAATTGAGGTAAAGGGAGAAAGTTTTCCCTAGTCTATGCGCCTCTCTCTGCCTCTATCTCTCTCTCTGTCTCTTTCTCCAACAATCTGTAGGATGTGGAATGTGGAGGAAATAAATGTTCTTCCCCCACCCAGCCAGTAACGTTCCTGAAAGGAAACAAAAGAAAATGGAATGCATTATTAACACCAGAATTTTCAATCTATTTGTGATAAACTGGCTATACTTATTATAAAATGTAGGTCATGGATTTATTCTGTTATTTTCATTAAGGTTGAATATATGAAGAAAGAGGCAAAGACCCACCACTATCTCCAAATAAATTTTCCTTTCGCCCCAGCCTGTCCCTGTCCTCCACCCAAAATCCTCTAGTCACTTGAGCCCTACAAGGCACCAGAGAATTATAGGACTTACAATGTCCCACAAGAGAATTTTATGCCCACCACAGATATCCTTATTTGAGTGTCTGTCCCACTTCTGTTCTTGGTGAGGGTCCTCTTCCCTATTGTCACATAGTCTTTGTTGGTGCATGTACTGGGGATGGAGTGGAGTTTTCTACTCTTTCTCCCTTCTTATAAGAACGCTAATCCCATCATAAGGATTCTACCATCATGACCTCATCTAAACCTAATTACTTCCCAAAGGTCTCGCTTTCTAATACCACCCCATTGGGGGTTAAGGTTTCAACATATGAATTGCGAGGAGGGTGAAAACATGCAGTAACTAAGTGCCAAAGCAAAAATTCCATCCGCTAAAGATAAACAGATAAGAAAGACTTTACTCAACACTATTGTAATAGGCAAGAAGGGCCAGAATTTAGTTTGAACTCAATTCCGTTGAAACAAAAGGCAGGAGAGTTTTAAGTGCTGCAGTGAGCTAGAAGAAGAGTACTGGAGGACGCTAGGAAGGACGTTGATTAATGCGACGTGTGGAGCACATTGAGTGTGCAAATGCTTTTCTCTGTGATTAGGCCATCTGTGTTTGCTATTAGGCACCCATGGAAGTTAGACTCCTACCCTTCCCACAGAGCCCGGGAGATAAAGGCTTTATCTTCCATAATGATTGCATTTCAAAAGGATGGCTCCAGGTCCTTGCTTGTAAAACTGGCAAGAGGCTTTTAAAAAGATTTACATTTCAAAGGGGCAGAGAAAAAATTTACATGTTTTCTAAAGTAAATGCTCTAAGAAAATTGAAGTCTGGAGCCTGGAGTGAGGGAGCAGCTTCTCTGAAGTCAGGCAAGCTGAGGGGAATGTATTCTTGACCATGGGTCTGTTTTAGCTATTCCTGAAGCTATTCTTCTCCATAGTGATTTGCTACACAACAAAATTTTGTGGAAAATGGATTTATTTTAACTCCATACCAGAAGATTCAGCAACAGAATGGCCTCACTGGGAGAAGTTTCCTCTCCAAGGCAGACCTCCACCCAGACATGCACTGAGAGCTGCATGATGTCAGCATGGTTTTCCAAAGCCTTTCTGACTATTGTGATTAAAGTATGAATATTATTTTCACATGAAATCAAGTCACCATACTGTTCAGGTGACCTAAAGAAAGGTTAATTCATTTCTGGGCACTTGCTTTATCCTTAGACGTAGAAGAGCAATTCTTAGAAATTTTCTTTTTCTTTTTCTTTTTGTTTAATGAAATGCAATGATGGGCTTGCTACTTTCCCTTCCACACATCACAGAATATATTTTCTTATCAAGAATCAATGACTGGGGCCGGGCGAGGTGGCTCACGCCTGTAATCCTAGCACTCTGGGAGGCCAAAGCGGGTGGATAGCTCAAGGTCAGGAGTTCAAGACCAGCCTGAGCAAGAGTGAGACCCTGTCTCACTATAAATAGAAAGAAATTAATTGGCCAACTAAAAATATATGGTGGCACATGTCTGTAGTCCCAGCTACTTGGGAGGCTGAGGCAGAAGGATTGCTTGAGCCCAGGAGTTTGAGGTTGCTGTGAGCTAGGCTGATGCCATGGCACTCTACAGCCCAGGCAACAGAGTGAGACTTTGTCTCAAAAAAAAAAAAAAAAAAGAATCAATGACTGTATTTTTCATTCCCATCCCAAACCCTCCCCCACTTCCATCCCTGGCACTTTTTTTTTTTTTTTTTTTTTGGTGGAGGGGGGAAGCTAAGAAGCTTATTTAACATCTTGACCTTAAATCATGGTTTGAGTTCTGTTTCTTTAGGTACCCAGAAGCCAGAAGACATCATATAAATAAAATTAACTGCATTTTGAACCAGGCTCTAAGATAGTTAATGAAAACTGAGATGAATTGCTTCTGAATGAAAATCAACTCTCATCCTTGCAATTGTAGCACTTATCCTAACAAATAAAGACTACTGTTTAAATAACAATTTGCTGAGTATGAATTTCTCTGTATATTTCTGATTCTGCTTACCATATAAGCAAAAAGTAAATTAGAAGGAAGCTTACTTTGCAGTAGTATGATCTTCATTTCCTAACACTCATACACCAGGCCTCAGTTGGGATTAATCACTTATACCTGCACAAATTGTTCCCCACAGCATTTTTCTTCTACTAGCAGCCATCAAATTATAAAATGTTGATATAAGTGTGCCCTTCACCCAGTGTGCATTGTATCCATTAGGTGTGAATTTACTCATCCCCTTCTCCCCCTCCCACCTACTTGATTTCCTTGAGTTTTACTTCCATATGTATCGATTAGTAGGTAGAATGTTGTCCTAATTGCTACTTTTCTATGAAATGCCCAACAGCCATCACCTACAGTGCAGAATTTTTCTAAGAAGTGTGGCTTCTTAGTATCCCATGTATTTTCTTGGGAGGAAATTCTGTTCGTTCAGTGTATGTCTGGCTACTCAATTGAGTTAGTAGATACAGATTCCAACTTTTTAAAAGCTTTGATTGCCCTCATTTACCCTGAACTAAAGTTTTAACATTTCTATAATAATTCTAATAATGGCCATCTAGCCAGAAGGAAATAATTTAGCTTACCTCTGCAGAGCGTATGTCTGAAGCTATTTTGATTTGCACCTGCAGGGTACAGGGTTTTTATTTTTGCTCTCCTCTCATCAAGCAACATTTTCCTTTCAATTTGTTGTCTTATCGTTGGTTCTTCTATCTATTGTTTTGTAAAGTTTATGAAGGTTTTGTTTTGTTTTGAGAACATAAAGCAGGTGTTTTCCAAAGTTTCCTTCTGCTTCTTCTACCTAAGTAATCTTGGTTTTTTTCCTGAGAATACTTTTTTAATTTTTCCTCTCTGAGTATAATGTAGCCCTTGCCCTTGTTTCATTAGGGGCTTTTCAATAGGCTTTTTTTCAGTTATTTATCCAGCCTTTATCCCATGCTAACTTTCCTGTTAGTATTACTAACCTGAAACTTCCTGCTTGGTATGACTAAACTTAGGCCTTTGGTTGAGTGTTAATGATGAGTACTGGCTATATTGGTGTTGAATGCTGGCTAATTAGGGTCCAAATGTTGTCTACTCCTTAGGAAGTGTAGGGGACTTGCAACAGGGTCCCCTTGATTTTCTTCCCATTAATGCTGCTGTTTTTCAGAATATCCAAGCAGATTTAGT
Source organism: Lepilemur ruficaudatus (assembly GCA_963574885.1). Taxonomy (NCBI): domain Eukaryota; kingdom Metazoa; phylum Chordata; class Mammalia; order Primates; family Lepilemuridae; genus Lepilemur; species Lepilemur ruficaudatus. The sequence goes on along the minus strand of CAUYRT010017158.1, from coordinate 1,817 downwards.
AGTCATATCCACCAGAATTCCTTTGATGTTTCTGCCACATAAATGATATCTCTTACTAGTTTCCAACACAGTAATAAGTTTTAATACTATTTTATATCCCCTTGGTCTTTTCAATGGTAAGCTGGGAAAATAAGAAAAAGACAGATACCTTTACTCACTTCTCCCATCCAAGTTTGTATGGAAATCTTGCAATTTACTTTTTTTTTTGAATAAAATTTTAAAAGCCACAACAAAGGTACTTTTCATTGTTTTATGGAAAAATGATTTATACACATACACACACACATATACATATAGGTCATATTTGTGTGTGTGTGTATGTGTGTGCTGCATGTGTTTAGAACCAGCATGAAAATGAGCTTAGCTTGAGACTGGAAAACTGGGAAACCCCCCCCAAAAAAACCAACACAGCAACATCAGAATGGAATTACCTCTCCCTGCAGTCCTATGCATCTTGCCTCCTTCCAAATAAGGTATCCACATTTTTTAATCCTCATATTGCACTCTGCCATCAGTTGTCCTTTCTCATTGAAGCTTGTTAGGAGTTCTTCTTCCATCATCCCTGACACAACGATACCTATGAAACTCCTGGTGACAAGCAGCTTACAGCAGTGTTATCCAAACCTACTTGATTTTGGCATCCCAGTCTCCATAAGACCTGATCTCAGCTACTAACAAGGTCCCAGTCTAATTGAGTGTCAGATATCTTGGCTCCCTTTCTAGGAAGGACTGTAATTCTTAAATACGTTGGTTGTCTGAGGAGGCAAGAAAAAAACTCATTTCCAGCCTAAAACTTTGAAGCAGAGTTTCTTATATTCTTTCATTCTGGGCGTCTCACATAACACTGCCTAAATCTAATTTTGCTGTGTGGGAAAAATAATAATAATAAAAACATACACTAGAAAATTTGAAATACGCCTTTTATATGTATTCTGAAAAAAAAATGAGGAGATCATTAGCCAGAGAGCAGGGACTGTAAAATCTCATTTCTTGATATATGAGTGGACAGTCTAACCCTAGATTCCACCACATTCCAGGTGTTACATGCTTACAACAGTATTAATAATTTCTGTTTTAGTCTAGTTTATAATTTCCTTCTTATTGTAAAGTGATTGCCTTCTATTCTTTTAAAACTATGACTCAAGCATCCTGGAAATGTGATGTTAGTGGGTACCAAGTCAATCAGAGTTGTAGTTAGGCAAATCAAATCATAGATCTTTTTTTTAGTTTCTTTCTTTTTTTTTTTTTTTACTTTGTATTTCATCGTATTACAGGGGTACAAATGTTTAGGTTACATATATTGCCTTTGCGCCACCTGAGTCTAAGCTTCAAGTGTGTCCATCCCCCAGATGGTGCACACCACACCCATTAGGTGTGAATATACCCATCCCCTCCTCCTCCCTCCTGCCACTTGCCTGACACCTACTAAATGTTACTATTATATGTGCACTTAAGTGTTGACCAACATGATGGTGAGTACATGTGGTGCTTGTTTTTTCGTTCTTGTGATACTTCACTTAGTAGAATGGGCTCTATCCAGGATAATACAAGAGGTGCTAGATCACCATTGTTTTTTGTGGCTGAGTATAACTCTATGATATACATATACCATATAAAATGTTTAACTTTAGATCTTGTTCTAAGATCAAGAAATTGGGGCAGAGTGCAATTTCAAATGCTTTCCTTAGCAACCCCCCCCCCCGTGATATATTTCAGAGACATAAAAATTTAGGGCTAGAAGAGATCCTAGACTCATTGTGTTTAATTCCTCATTACAGTTTTAAGCAGACAGGTCTAGAGATGAAATGATTGTCCAA
>CAUYRT010017153.1:0-10752 GCA_963574885.1 Lepilemur ruficaudatus | reverse complement strand
TGTGTCTTGCTCATGTTTCTGCCACTGTTACGAAGCATCTCTTCAATGATTTTCATGCCATCTGGTATCCATTAAACAGAAAGTCCTTACCTGCGTTTGGAAGCATCTTCCAAATGGTTGAGGTGCCAAAGACCGACAGTGTGGTGTGATCTTTCCATGCTGCGGAGAACGAGCAATTGAAATGCTGATCCGGAAGGGGGTTTTGTTTTTGTGTTTTTGACCGTTCACTGGCTACTTCCACTGTATGTGTTCAGATTTGACTAGCATTTATTCATACTTAGTGCTACAGTTGTATTTGGCATTTAAAATATATTATTTTAATTAAATTATTTCACTTAATACCATCTCAATCCCTGGGCATTATGATCTGAGATTCAGAAATGAGCAATTAACTTGCCTGTGTTAATACAGGAATAAGCGATAGTAAAGTTCAATGTTGTTCTAAGCCTCACGAAAGGCATTTCATTTATTTTTTATTTAAATAACAATATTTATACTATTTTTATTATGATGAAAAAGTCATACGCTCAGTGTAGAGAAATTTTAATGGTGTCATTGTGTTTCTACTACCCAGAGACAACCGCTATTAACTCATTTATTTATTGACTTCCAGGCTTTTTTTAGAGATGTGTGTGTGTGTGTGTGTGTGTGTGTGTGTGTGAGAGAGAGAGAGAGAGAGAGAGAGAGAGAGAGAGAGTTTAATATAATTGGCTTTGTATTATAAATAAATTTTATATTCTACTTTTTATCACTAGATATTGTACTGTGAGCATATGCCCATGTTGTTAAATTTTTCCGCAACATAGTTTTAGTAAGTAAGCTCATGGCTATGTCATGATTTATTTAACCCTTCCGCAGCTGTGACTGTTCAAGTGGTTGTCAATTTCTTCATTTGATTTTAAAAAGGTTCCATAAACAACTTTATGCGTAAGTCTTGGTCAAAATCTCTGGCTCTTTCTTTAGGCGTGGCTTCTAGAACTGAGATTGTCAGATCCCATGCCATATTCTTTTGTTTCTTTTGCTTGTTATATCTAGAGAAATTGTTTCCCGTTCAAAATGATTCTCTGAGACAGGCCGGAGAGTGTAAAGGACCTGATATCTTCCTCCCTTCTTTGAGACTGACGATGTTTACATGCATGTGTATGTGTGTAGGGACCTGCATGTTAGTGAACACATCCTAGTTTTCCCAGATTTGCCTTTCTCTTAGCAGGAATTCCTCCAAGATCCAAGCTATTCTGACCAAGTATGAGTGTTAGTTTGTTGGAAGTGTGAGTTTCTGTCTTTTTTTAATTTTTTTTTTTATTTCAGCATATCACAAGGGTACAAATGTTTAGGTTACATATATTGCCTTTGCCCCGCCAGAGTCAGAGCTTCAAGCATGTGCATCCCCCAGACAGTGAGCACCGCACCCATTAGGTGTGAATATACCCATCCCCTCCTCCCCACTCCCACCTGCCTGACACCTGATGAATGTTATTACTATATGTGCTCTTAAATATTGATCAATTAAGTCTTTATAGGTGGTTTTTGAAGGTGTTTGAATAAGATGTTGGGAACAGCTCAAAAATGCTAGCCAGAAATTATTTTAATCTCGAAAACCTCAGTCCTCTTAGGGCACCTGAATCTTAGAAGCACTAACATTCAAAGGTGCTCTCTGAAGTTTCTGTAGAACTGAGTGTCATACATGACCCTAAGTCCTGTGAGGTGGCAGCAAAGAGAATGCCATATTGGTACACTCTAACAAAGCTTTCAGATGCAGAAGTAGTATAACCTTTCCCAGAATTAGGGAAAAATAATTAGGAATTTGGCATTTCATTTTTTAAAATGTAATTTGTTTTCTGTGGATTTCAAATCATCCCTCTGCTCGGAAGGCTGCCTGTCCTCCTTCTGCGGTCTGACTGTTAAATATGCAGCCTTTTAATTTATTATTGAACAGCATTCCTATGGAAATGCAGGAGGATAGAGGCCTACAAGGTCGTTTCGATTTTCCCTTCAATCTTTTGTGTCTTCTGTTTTATCCTCCCTAAATTGGGAAGTCATTAGATTCTTGCATTATTTTCCTTTCTGAATTTCTGCAAACATTATCTTTTATTTTCCATATTGTTTTACTAGCTAAACAACGCTCCTCTGGATTGGTTAGGAGCACACAGCAATTCATTTGAGAATGGTCTGTTTTACGTTTATTCCCTACTTCTTTATTCCTGGCAGAGTCTGAGTCCCCATCCCGGGGTCCTGATGTCGTCAATCCCTTGTGGTTTGCCGGGTTCGGGGCACTTCCCTCTACCGTCACTTCCCGTTTGCTTTTCTTCCCACTATGCCCCTTGGCAGAGCAGGTTTTCAGACATTGTTGCACATCTGGTCCATTTATAGACAATAACTTCCTATCGTGTGTTTCCTTTCCTAGGTTTTTGTTCCGATGCATGGAGTCATAGAACAAATGCTGGCATTGCTGTTTTCTCTCATGCATGATACTTCTAATATTCCTTTTGTGTAACTTTCTTGATTCTGCTTCTTCAGCTTAATTTCAAATCTTTCAAAACTAGTTCTCTAAGACTAAGATTTTACAAGGTTTCAATATGGTTGCTATTTTAGGAAAAGCAAAAAGTTAATTTATACTTTTGCTTTCAGTGATTATCCTCTGTTTTTACAATTTTGTGTATGTTTTTTTCTCTAAATGGGCTTCCTGGAGTATCATCCATTGTTATCTTGGTGCGTGTTTGTAGAAGAGAATTCCACTGAGAAATGACAATGGGCGTGGGTTTTTTTTTCCTCCTTTCTTTTTGATAGTAATTCTGCAAAGAGAATTCTTTCTGTTTCCAATTTAGGCAAAGCTTTTCATCCCAGAGGAAGTATTTCCTAAGTGAGGTTAGAGACAAGGAACTCTTACAAATTGCAGAGCATTCTCCTTTGCCACAAGGCTATTTTTGAAAGAGATCCTCTCCTCCAGGGGCGCAAACTTTGTCACTCTTTCCTTTTCGAATTCTAACGAGTAGGTGTCAAGCCTGGATTTGTTAGCACCTTTTGTGTTACCTTTTAAACGTGGGGAATGAAAGGAAAAGGTACAGATCATCGCAAACTTTCACACGGACACTTGTTTTGTAAAAATCAACGTTTCCAGGACGACTTTACCAGGTCTCTGTCGTGACATTCGGAACATAGACAGAATAACACACACGGTGCCTTTGTTGCAGCTGGGAAAGATAGATGCGGTATACCAGCAGTATGTTTTAGTATGGAATGCTGCGCAACTTAATCCTTTATTTCCCTGTGACTCTGGTGATATAAACCAGATTTTAGTAATTTTAATAATTCAAGACTGGAGTTCTTTTACCCTCCTGAAAAAATATAAAAGGTACAATATACTGTTTTATGCCTTTATGTGCAAAAATTCTTTTAACAGGTAATTTTCTTCTTGGGGTTTTTTATTTTGGGGGATGTGGAGGTGGAGGTGGAACAGTGGAAAGACTACAGCCTAGGCTAGTGACTCACCCCTGGCAGCTGCAGTGTCCTTGGTCAGAGCAGGAGTTTAGACGGCATGTTCTTTTGTCCCTACCAGCGTCAGGCTGGAGAAAAGGTCTCCACGTTCACATTACACAGAGCAGGCTGTGAGGCGTTGCTGTACTTCTGGCTCGTTGGGGGCTCTGAAGCATTCAGGCAATGATGGGGGGTGGTACAAGGGTCATGGGGGCCCCCCGAGCCAGGCACAAAGCAGTCACCCCGGCTTCCACTGTGGCACCTATCCTGAGGAACCCTGGGATCGGGGAATTTTGCCAGATTTCAGGGTTTTGGAAAACCACAGAAAGCTGAGTAAAGTGAACTTCATAAATGAAAACTGTCTGGAGCCAGGCTGAGACGTGGTCTGAACTTTCACGCCAGGTTTTATTGTAGTGATTACGGGCCGTGGAGTAACAGGGTAGTAATTACCACTGTGACCCTTGCCTTTGATGACATGCCCACGTTGTCAGAGAGCAGACGCAGAGAATCACAGCCCGCTGGACAACTGAGCAAAGGCACTAACAGTCTTTATAAAAATATTTCAAAGTAGGGCAGGTGGACTTTAAAGAAAATGATAAATAGCTTTTGTTTTAAACTGCATAGGAAAGAAAAATTATCGAAAATTTTTTTGCAAAGGCATTAGCACACTTTGCTCCATCCTTCTGGAGTTTTAAAGTGGAGTAGAGATTTAAGCCTTCCATTTTACCATTTTTATAAAGAAGGCGTAAGTCTTCATTTTCGTTTATCAAATTATACAGTTGTTTTTCTTTCTGGTACTTAAGTATAAGCATCAAGACCATCTCCTTTAGATAAGCTATTTGCCCTTGAATACCTGATTCTTAGCTAGCATCCCCGTCTCATTCAACTCCAGAGGAAAAAGAAATAAAATGTATTTGATGTTACCTACTGGTTTTTTGGAGATGTCTTTAAATCAACTTGAGAAAGTTTCTCTCTATTTTTAGTATGTGGAGAGTTTTTATCATGACTGGGTGTTAGATCTTGCCAAATGCTTTTTCTTCATCAATTGATATGATTATATGATTTTTCTTCTTCACCTTCATGGTGGATTACAATGATTGATTTTCAAACGTTGAAATAGCCTTGCATACCTGGAATATTCTTTACTAGGTTGTGGTATATAATTATTTTTATACTTCATTGGATTTTGTTTGCTAATATTTTGCTGAGAATTTGTAAGTCTGTGTACATGGTAGACATTGATCTAAAGGTTCTCTTCCTTATAATGTCCCTGTCTGGTTTTGATATTAGTGCAATGCTGGCCTCAGAATGAGTTAGGGAGTGTTCTCTCTACTTCTATCTTCTGGAAGGGATTGCAGGGGATTGGAATTATTTGTTCCTTAAATGTTTTGGTACAATTCACCAGTGATCCCATCTGGGCCAGGTGCTTTCTCTTGTGGAAGGGTATGACTTACTGATTTAATGTCTTTAATAATATAGGCTTGTCCAAATCACTTCTCATATGAGTTTCGATAATATGTGTTTTTCAAAGAATTGGTCCATTTCATCCAATTTGTGGGTATAGCATTATTCATAGTATTTTTTTTTATTAACCTTTTAACATTCATAGGACCAGTAGAGATGACCCCTCTTTAAGTTCTGATATTGGTAACTTGTGTCTTGCTTTTTTTGTTGGTTAGTATGATGAGAGCTTACCAAGTTTATTAACCTTTTCAAGGAAGCAGATTTTGGTTTCATTCATTTTCTCTAAACCATCTTTAAGAAAGAAGGAAGTGAAAAGCAAGAGGACTGGGTTAATGGAACTGCATCATTGTTGGCAGCTGTTCAATGGTGAAGCTGAGCATATGTTCTAAATCTTACACTGGGTATGATGAACCATGTACCATCATGAACTACCATTTTTAAAGTAGTGACAACCTGGTTCCTTTTCAACATCATTTCAGACAATTTTTGATGTAGATAGCTTTGACTTTGAAGGCACTGAGTACTGTACCATTTACCAGAAAAACTCAATAACTATTTTTCAGTCATAACTGGTTTTTGCCCAGGAAAAAAAAATCTATACATTAATAATGTTCAAACTTTAGTTTGTGTAAGAATAACATGGATATTATTTAAAATGCAGATGCCTAGATCCCACCCAAATTCAAGTTGGTGTATCTATGGAAGGGGCCAGAAATTTATTAACTGCACAAGCACCCCAGGTGAGTGCAAGGCACTGACCTGCTGACCTTTCATTGACAACATGCCATTGCCCTTGTAGCTGAAAAGGCCCTCCAAGAGCATTCATCCTGACCCCTACGTTTTACAAATGATACTGGACCTCCAGCACGGGAGGTGCAGAGCTGGTCAGTGTCAGTGCTAGAAACTGAGCCTGTGATTTCCGCCTCCTACACGACGATGCTATAGCAGACAGACGACTGTCCCAGTCAATCATCCAACTTATCTAGCCAACTAAATTTTGAATGTAGTGTGACAATTATAAAAATCCAATTTTAAATCATGAATGTGCACAGTTACTTTAGACGTAACAAAGAGCGTGCGGCAGATATGCTGTTTCAGCAGTAAGATTAGAGAATGGGGCCACCACCTGCCTTGACACCTTACAGTTGCAACAGCTATGACCCGAGGAAGCCGGGCAAGATTACGTGGTTCAGCATTCCAGCTTTATGTTCTAGGTGTAGATGCCTAAAGATCCGTGTTCCCTCGTGCATTGATGAGGAAAATAAAATCTTTCATGGCAGTTTGTTTCATATTTATATGAGAGTCATGATTTTACCATTTGAAAAAATTATTCTTTACTAGTTTGGAGTTCCAGTGAGATGTCAGGATTTACCTGGCAGACTGTTGCTGGACGAGTGCAGCTTAGGGGCTACCTGTGTCTTTTCTTGGCCTCAGTCTAAGTTTCCACGTGGCTGTAGGATGTAAACATTGCTAATGTTCTGTTTTGTTTTCTTCCTTTACCCTGATTTCGTGTTTTGTCTTTGTTTCTTGTTCACGTGCTAATTTGTTTCCCACTGGAGGCAGCAACCATTGGACATTTGGTTTTATTGTTTATAGTTGTTGACATATATACATAGATGGATGATCGTGATCTATTGTTGGGTGACAGACAACAGAGAATTTGTTCTGTTAGGTTTTTTTGTTTGTCTATTTTTAGCTCCAGTCAATTAAAAATTTCTGAGAAGGAGAACAGCTCTTTGAGACCTGGACCACAAAGTTTCAATGAGTCTGTATTTACTTTTGACCTGGGGCTGATGTTGCAGAGCTGAAGCTGTAAATGCTCTAACAGTCCTCATGTCTATCTGTGGGTATGTAATTGAGAAATGCCTTCACCTCTCATTGTCTAAGTGTTATTTTTTCCCAATCTCCAGAGCACATTAATAAGTTGGGTTGTTATGTTTCTTCAGTTAAAGGAGCTCTGCTCCGATTATTTGTAGAGAAAAATAAATATATGTGAATCAAATATTCTTAGAGTTTCCTCAAAGTAATGAAATTGATTTTCTAATACTTTAAAACTGCTATACTTAAAAAATTATTTTTATACAAACTACTACATCAAAAACTTTTTAAAGAATCTGAGTTCACATAATTAAGATATATCTTTGGCAAATTTGACTGATTTACTTAATAATTATGGTTTTCAAAATCTATATCTTTTGCCTAATTTATTGGTATTAACTATATATAAGTATACATGTTATTTTACTTGGTTGGTTTTCTCATGAAGAAAATAGTCTAAACATCCTAAAATTATATAGGTTTTTATGATAAAACAAGCTAATAATATTCCTGCACAATTTTAAAGATTATGAAAAAAATTTATGTTCAACTAAATTGAATCATTATTCTATTATAACAAACTTTTATGTCAATAGTAATTATGTTTTTTAGTGTGCCAGCTCAAACATAATTTTTAAGGTCTTTGAGTAATTTAAAGCCTTGAACTAATATTAAATTAAGCTAATTAATGGATAAATCTTGGACACCTAGATATATTTTCAGTAACATGGAATACTGCAATATTGATGTCTAAGCATAACTTTAAGCTTCATATTTCTACATGCTATAAGAGTCTATATTTTTGGGTCATGTTGATGAATATGTTCTTTTTTGTCACTTTAAGAAGTTGTAAAAAGGGCTGGGCACAGTAGCTCATGCCTGTAATTCTAGCACTTTGGGATGCCAAGGCAGGAGGATTGCTTGACATCAGGAGTTTGAGACCAGCCTGAGCGAGAGTGGGACCCCATCTCTACAAAAAATAGAAAAATTAGCCAGGTGTGGTGGTACATGCCTGTAGTCCCAGCTACTTAGGAGGCTGAGGCAAGAGGATCACTTGAGCCCAGGAGTTTGAGGTTGGAGTGAGCTATGATGACACCACTGTACTCTAGTCTAGGAGGTGGGGGAGGAGGAGGAGGAGGAGGAGGAGGAATGGGGATGTCTGTAGAAAGCTGTTAAATGTATTCATGAGCGGTGTTATTCTGCTACAATGTTGCAGAATGACAGACTTCTCAATCATATGCCCTGTAGCTTTCTCTATGAAACAGAAAATTTTCACCGTAGGTGAGAAGCTATAATCAATGTACGTGGTTGAGACTATGCTAGCAGTGACAATGACAGAGAATGCAGGTGGGTATGTGCCATTGTCTTATAAGGAAAAGGAGAGTAGCTGTGCACTAATATAAGAGTCAGTTTGTTCTAGAATATGAAAGAGCTTAGTAAAAGACAAGACCTGGAAAATGAATTTTATTTTCTTTGGTTTTTAATAAATGAATCTAAAAAGGAGGCATATAATAAGTTAAGAATTTTAGCTGTTTGTGCATTTTTGATGGCTTTATTTTCTTGGTTTACTGATTAATGCCTTTGTTTACAAGATGAAAAATTATTCCTTACCATCTGTAAAATCTGTCTAGAGAGCAGAGAACCTGTGCCCACCAGAACAATATTTTTGTACTTTGTGTGTGTGCTTTATGTTGATTTTATTATGTCCTTGATTGTTAAAGACAAATCCGAAGAACAAGGTTTTCTCACTTGCGAAAGAGCTAAGGTTATTTGTGGGGGTCTTACCTTTTTACGTTTATTTCAGATATTTTGTTATCACTTTGATTAAGTAGTTCACCATGAAGTTGGTTCTCAGACACCTAGGATTCAATCCAAATCAAATGCCTAAAATATCCTCTCACAACTCGTTTGACTTTGCCTTGCCAAGATCAGCTCCTATAATTAGAAAAAATGAAATAAAAATGTCAGGATATCTTTTACGCATAAACCTGGCTTGAGATTTCCCGAAAGCCCTGGAGAAATCACAAAGATTTATTTTTACTGTATAAGAAGATAAACACTTAAAATAATTAAGATTGTTTAATGCATGATATATTTCTTAAATTAGCTCAATGGTATTGCTAGAGCTCCGTGGGAAAAGTTGTCAAACTAGAAGAGATGCGTAGCCTTCTCTTAAGTTTGTTGAGCTACAGTGTTATGAATATAAATATTTCAGAAAGTATGTGCCTTCTAAGAAGACCTTGGGGATTTTTCTTACTCTCGGGGGAAGCATTGATCAAACTCTTACGAAATAATTATGCTCTGTACTCTAATGAGGAATTTTGTCCTCCTACATTCTGACATTATTAATTACAATAATAAATTGACTGTAACCATATGTCTTTATCATCTGCAGATAATTTTTGTTTTACTCTGATGCTTCCCGAAGGCTCTACCATAAGGTGTGGGCCAGCGGTTAGCCTTTAGTCTTAGAGCTCGTGGAAAGGACTTTAGCAGGTACTTTGAACTATTGATGCTCCCAGGTGTAGACTCCTGGGCACAGGCTGCTGAACTGACATCATTAGATGCTGTCAAACTGTACCCCTGGGTTAAGGCAGGATGTCAGGACTCCTCCTAGTCTGGAAGCAGATGGCCTCATAGACCAGGCTGCGGATCCCTGATCTAACAAAACAGGAGACCGAATAACATGTCGTTGGGATTTGTTGCTTAGGCTTTGCTGCTGGTGTTTTTTTTTTTTTAAATGTATATATTAAACCCCTTCTCCTTTTTTTCTGAATCATCTCTAACACTCAGTTAAGTAGATTCTGCTTTTGTAAAGGAATGATAAACATTTTAAAATGTTATCTGAGTCTCACTGATGCCCTAGAATTCACCAACGCTTACGAGTCTCTTTATTTTTCATGGTGATACAGTTGTTTACACAGGTTTAATACAAATCTGTCTGCCCTTTTACCAGAATACAATTGAATTTTGCAACCAAGGCCACACAGAGATTGTCACATTTAAAAATAATTCTTATTTGATAAAGAATGGCAAGCTGTTTTAAAGAAAAATATTACATTCTTAGGGTTAACCTGGCTGAGAGGCTGGCCTTATAGATGGTAAAGAAAGTCACTTTTTGGCAGGACAAAAACCTTAACAAGTTTTGGGGACTTTGCGAAGGGAGTAATTCACTCAAATGTATTGGCACTACTCGTGACATCTGATGGTGAGAGTTTCTTGGGCTTGGGTTCCCAGCCTCTGGATAGCAAATAATAGAGGCTTTAGAGAATAAAATTCAATCTCCTTAGGAAAACTTCCAGACAGAAGTTAATTCTGTGGCCTTATTAGTAGCTGAGTCCTGCATGGTTCTCCATTTATAGAGTAAATATATGGTTAATTAGCACTCTTGTGGCACCTACTGAAATAAACAGGCCAAACCTAACGAGACCAACACGTTTGTGTTCAAGCGTATTAGGAGATGGCATTTGTTATCTCCAAGGTGAGCTTGTTGGGAAAAATTTTGAAAGATTTTGAAATGGACAAGAGATTGTAGGTCATCTTTTTAATGAAATGCTAGGAGTTGTCAAATAGAGTTTCCAAGGTTATCTGACTCTATAGGGATCTGTGCCTTTGATTGTCTTTGGCTAGACTATATTACAACTCTGTAAGTTGTAAAAAAATTGGTAGGGAGCAAAAGATGCTTGACTATAGGAATGCAAATGGATTTTGTCTGGTAGATATACACTGAATTTCTGGCCTGTAGAAAAGACGGTTCAAGCATCGTTACAAAGATTACGTTTGGGGCCTGGTGTTGCATCGGACAACAAATCCATCTCAGCGTTTTTGATGGTCTATATGTCTCTTCTTCAGATGCTTCTTTGAACCAGTTAAATATGCTCACTTTATATTTGTACAATAGCCATGATTTGGTGAATTTGAAAATGATCCTTTTGAAAAATCATCCTTTAGCAGTTTATAAGTAAACTAGGGCCTGTAGGTACAGGGCTGGGTTGT
>CAUYRT010017152.1:0-16630 GCA_963574885.1 Lepilemur ruficaudatus | reverse complement strand
TCCTCCTGCCTCAGCCTGCCGAGTATCTGGGACCATAGGCATGAGCCACCATGCCCAGCTAATTTTTCTATATATTTTTAGTTGTCCAATTAATTTCTTTCTATTTTTAGTAGAGACAGGGTCTCGCTCTTGCTCAGGCTGTCTTCTCTCCTAGTTTTTACACTATCTCAGCCTTTGGGCACTCGAAATTCTCCAGGTTTCTTTACCTTGATGAAGGAAAAGCAAGAAGAAAGGCACAGGGCATCTTCAAGGAGCACAAGCAGTCTCTACATTGGTCTGTTCATTCACCAAACATTTAACCACCTACCATGTGTCAAGCTCAGTTCTGGATACCAGGGACATAGTGAGGGACAAACCAGAAAAATTTGCTTTTATGGAGTTTCTATTTTAGTGGGATGGAGATTATACGCTAGTAAATAATGAAAATAAATGGCTTGATGGGCAGCTTTTAAAATGACTCCTGGTGATTCATGCTGGATCCTTCCTTGGTTGACCCATGAGATAACCACAGCCCTGGCCACCTTGTTTCCTGCAGCCTTGCGGGAGACTCAGCTGGAGGATCTAGCTAAGCCATACCCGAGTTCCTGACCCACAAAAGGTATAAGGCGATAATGTTGTTTTAAAGCCACTAAGAGTTGGGGTATTTGTTACATAGCGATAGCTATTACACCCATCCTGGCAGATGGTTATAAGTCTTCACAGAAAAAAATAAAGCAAGGAGGGAGAATAGCGAATTCCAGAGAAGACTTGGGCTGCATTTTGGAAAAGAGTCATTGGGGAAGATTCCCTATGATATCACAGCAAATACAGGACTCAAGAAAGCCCAGACAGCTCTCATTGCAGAGCAGGGTGGAGCTTGCTGGCATTGACTTGAATAATTAGCAGGCTTAGAACCGTCGTACGCAGTGAGTTTCAAAGGCACAATCTAAATTCTTTCACTGTACTTTCTTACCGCCCCTGCGTGGCCCTTCTCAGATTCTGTTATCACAGCTGCTACTAGAAATTCCCTGAGTTTTATTAACAAGAGTGGTTTCTCATTGTGGTATTATATAACAAACCTCGCATATCTGCCGCCTCCTCTGTAGCTCGAGAGTGCCATATGGATTGAGTTTTCAGAGGAGGGGGTTCATCCAAGAAAGTTCTCTTCAAAATGCAGATGGGAGGGTCTAGAGATGCTTCAACTGCAAGCGCATTTAATAAACCGTGGGGCTGTGAAAATAAACACAGATCTTGCCCGTGACACGAGGCGTTGTTTTCATATGCAAATCCATCTCTACAGCAAAGGGTGTTGTGATTTTCCAGAATCTGATCGTCCAATCATGATAAATCGGTCTGATTATTATTATTTCTTTCCTCACAAGTTACAATTTAAGGTTCTATACAGTAGCAGTGTGCCTGAGAATATGGGTTGATGTAACTCTTGGTCTTGGTTGAGGCGGAAACTTAAGTGAGTGTAACGATTTATATGATCAAATAAAAGCTTCTGAATAATAATGATAATAAAAACATCTTTCCTCCATCTCCCAACTCTCTTAAGTCATTTACTGCCTCCACCAAAGTGCAATGCCAGTGTCTGCATCGAAAAGGCCTAAATGGTGGCACATAAATTCTCAGTCTTCTTTACAAAGGAAGTTTCAGAAACTGGCAAAGGATTAATTGACCTCTCTATGCCTCCGAATCCTCATGTTTAAAACAAACAACAACACAGAAAAGGAAAAAAAAAAAAAGGCTTATTGTAAGGCTGTTTTCACTGCTGTAGGTACTGGTCTACCCTTAGAAGGCACCCCTGCTATGACCAGGATGGATCAGATGCTGCCATGTGCGCCCCTCAACTCACCCTACTCCAAGCCTCCCCTATCCCTGTTAGTTCTTCATGCCTCCCAGAAGACTCAGCAGTGCTACCATGTACAGTTGTGCTGGTTGTGCACTGCACAAGGTCACTGGCCTAGGAAATAAATTGGGCTTATATCCAGGTCTCATTATAATTGCTAAGCCACACACTCCACCAAGAAGAGGTGTCCTTTTCTAATTCACCCCAAAGGCCTCATATGGGCTGGCAGTGGCCCCAAGACCAGGAGTTTGGTGATGTCTAGACCACTGGGTCCATCCTGGTCACTTTCTGAGCCTGGTATAATCCTTGGCATATAATGAACACTCAATAAGTACATGCTCACGGATTATTGAATGGTTAATTAATTACTTGGAAGAGATAATTAAGGAGGAAAAATCAGTAAATCAGAGAAAGCTTCGACTGCAGTGAATGGGTCACCCCTGTGTCCCGTTATTCTTTGCTCATCTGTTTATTCATTTATTTTTCCTATTGACTCATTTATTTTTAAGACACCACTTGAAGAGTAAGGAAGGATGGACAGAGATGACCAAAGCAAAGGGAGGGGAGATGGAAAAGGTGTGAGTCTCCATTCCCTGCTGTCCCTGCTCCCAGATGAAATCAAGAGATCACCATCAGCCTGGCCGATGGAGGTGCTCTAGGACTTGGGCACATTCGCTAAATAAGATTGTAGACTGTAACAGTTTAGATCAAGAGGCAGCAAATTTTATCTGTAGAGGGCCAGAGAGCAAATGTTACAGGGTTTGTGAGCCACATGTGGTCTCCCTCGGAACTAAACTCTGCCATCGTAGCGCGGAAGCCGCCACAGACAATGTGTCAGTGAGAAGGTGCGGCTGATTTCAATAACACTTTGCTTATGGACACGAAAATCTGAATTTCATATAATTTGTATGTGTCACGAAATAATATCCTTTTGAGAAATTTCTCTTCAACAATTTAAAAACGCAAAAGCCATTCTTAGCTTGCAGCCATACACACCCAGGCTGCGGGCTAGCCTTGGCCTGTGGGCTACAGTTTGCCAACCCCCAGCTAGACAGTGCTGGCCTGGCGCCCGCCACCGTGCCCCGTGCTTACTCATTTACAGCTCATGCCAGCCCTGTGAGCAGGGGCTACTAGTATTCCTGTTTTGCAGATGGGGACAGAAACAGAGAGGTCAGGTAATTGCGGAAGTTCACATGCCTGGTTAGTAAAATAACAGGGCTTCAACTCCATTCTGTCTGGAAACCACCATGCTATTCCAGCCCAGTATAAAAGGGCTTTCTTTTCTTACAGACTTCATCTTACAGACGTTAGGGATGCACCAGTCCTTTGCTCAGTCAGTTTTTTATCTATCCATTTATAAAACCTTTCCTTAGGTACAGAGTGTACACAGAGACTTCAGTACCATCCCTGACTCTGAGGACAGAGTCCCCATGAATGGGATTAGTGCCTTTATAAATGAGGCTCCAGAGATCTGCTCTGTCCCTTCCACCATGTGGGTGCTGCAAGGCACCATCTATGAGTCAGAAAGTGGGCTCTCACCAGACATCGAATCTGCCAGAATCTTGATTATGGATGTTCCAATTCCAGAACTGTGAGAAATAAGTTTCCGTTGTATATAAGCTACCCAGTTTGTGGTATTTTGTTATAGCAGCCTCAATGGACTAAGACACTGCCCCAAAAGATATGCCCACACCCTAATTCCCATTATCTGTGAATATTACCTTATGTGGCAAAAGCCGTGATTCAGTTAAAGATCTTGAGGAGTTTGTCCCAGGTTACTCAGGTTGGCCCTAAATGCGATCATGTGTAACCTTGTAAGAGGGAGGCAGAGGGAGTTTAAAGACAGACACACAGAGAAGGTGACATGAAGACAGAACAGGGAGAGACGTGGCTGTACGTCAAGGGATGCCAACAGCAACCAGAGCTGGAAGAGGCAAGGAATAGATTTTACCCTAGGAGCTCCAGAGGAACCATGACCCTGCCAACACCTCTCAGTTGCAGACTTTCCTTCACGGAATGGTGTTATCCACTAGGTGATATATGCCCTTTGGGATTAGGTCAACATCTATCTGCACAGTAGCCTTCCAGGTTATGAGAACCTGGACAAGAGTCTCAACAAAACCTCTATCTGCAGAAAGGCAGACACCACGGGTCACATCCCATAGCTGTCTGTCACGCAAGCTTCTCTGTCCTCCTCCTGATTTGCTCCAAACCACTGTTTCTTTGCACAGGGCTAGAGATTATCAACCTGATTAGTCTCCACTAGAGGCCTGGAGGCTGCAGGCAGAAAAGGGACCCAAAGGACTCTCCACTCAACCTCTCCAGTGCTCTGAGCACACTTTCTGGGATGCACTTTGGGACTCACCTCTGGCAGAAGTGCACTGTGTCAGCATCTCACAGTTTTTCACTAGCAAAATAGAACAAACACCAGCAGGGATGCGGACCAGTTTCCTGCTGGAAGCTTTAGGATTCACTCAAGCTTCTGCCTCTCAATCACTGGAGGGGATGTGCAGCTAGACCTTCTCAGAGGGTGTCTGGGAGAATCTCCACTGCTGACTCAAAATACCGCAAGGCCAGCTCCTCTATTAGGGATAACTTACCTCCCATGTTCCTTGGTGTTACTGCATCCTGATCATGGGTCTGACCCAACGCTGGTGCCTCGTTCTCCTAGGGCTTCCATAAAGGCTGTCCTTAATAGGGAGCTTACAACAACAGAAATGTATTCTCTCCCAGTTTTGGAGGCCAGAAATCCTAAATCAAGGTGTCAGCAGGCTGTAATCCCTCTGAGATAGTACCGCGTGCGTCCGTCCTAGCGTCTGGTGGTGGGCAGCAATCCTTGCTGGGTTTGGTTTACATCTGCAACACTCTGGTTTCTGCCTCCATCCTCACAGCCTTCTATATTCTGTGTCTTTCTCTTCTCTCCTTTTCTTATAAGGACACCAGTCACTGGGTTTAGGGCCCACCCTAATCCAGCGTGACCTCATCTTAACTAAGTACTTCTGCAACAACCCTATTTCCAGATAAGGTCGCATACGTTTTGAGGTTCTGTGCGGACATAAATTCTGGGGAAGACACTTGTCAACCTACTACCACGGGAAACAGATCTATTCTGCCTTTCTATTGGCAACCAATCTAGTAGAAGTCTTTATTTCACCCCAAAATGCAAAAGGCTACATTGCATTCAACGTCTAGGTTAGATTTCCCCCACTGGTAAATTCTCACTACACAAATCTCACAGAGACACCCTGATCCCCTAACTTCACTGTTGATGCTGCAATTATGCTGAATGTCAAAATCACATCAAACAACTGAAGTTATTTCCACCAGAAAAATTTGATTATTTCACTTTGATTTACATGTCATTTTCCCCCATCTCTCATAAAAGCTGACTTTGAAATCCCCTTGGGCACCGGACAATGAGAAGCAGGCTGTGATTTCAATGGGAAAGAAAAACTTTCATTATGTTTGATACTGTATTTTTCTCTCCTTGATTTGAATGTTATAATTGGATTGGTGAGATATTTATTAGGAACTCTGTGTTTTTTTTTCCACCCCCATAACTGCTTGAAGGGTGTCTCTTAATTTGCTTTTTCTCTTTGGACTTCTGAGAAGTGGCTGTGAGGTATTATTCCCACCAAAACTCATTTCTTTCAAACATTTATTTAAGGGTATCATTTTCTTAATAATTCAGAGGATAATTCAGAATAATTTCCACCACCACTGCAATTTTTTAACTTCAATGAAATATATGTCACCTCCCAGCCAAGTCCCCTCCCCAAAGACCATCATCAGAGCAGAATTGCTCAGGTAGTACATACAGTGGAAAGATCTCCAGCCCTTGAGACCTGAATAATTCTATCAGCTCGACGGTTGACTAGACTAGGACAAGCCTGCCTGCCTCAGTTTACCCACAGCTAAAATGAGGATGTGAGATTTAACAAGTAGCCTCAAAACATTAAGCCTTCTGTTCCACCTACCTCTTAACCTTAGGAACAACAAGAAAAACGGATGAGAAACTCCCCAGCTCAATCAGTGGTTGCCTGGGGAGAGGCGTGAGAGATTGATTGTGAAGAAATCCAGCAGAACTCTCTGGGGTGATGGAAACGTTCTCCATCTTCTTCGAGGGGGTGGTTATATGGGGTAATCCACTCTTCAAAATTCACCAAACTGTACATTTAAACCAAACACACCTTAGTATACATAATTCTGCCTCAATGTTGATTAAAAAGCTATCTGCTTTTACCAAAGGAATAGGGTCCAAATATGTGAAAACCAATGAACTAGCCAATTTTTTCAAGTCCTAGCATGGCAGGAGTGTCTGAGTGTTCAAATTCAAGGAATAAAGTTGCCGAAAAGGGCAGCTTAGTCTAATGGCCGGACATAAGCTCAGAGATCAATTATTCCTGAATCTGAATGAAGAACTTCCCATATTTTATTAAGTCCATCCTTTGTTTCTTCTTGCTCAATAGCCACCTTGTTTATATTCTATTCATTCACTCCGTGAATTTTTATCAAGTAGCTATGATGTTCCAGAAACTATGTTAAGCAGCTAAAATTCCTCATTAAATGCCTTGATCTACCAGCATAACCAGAGAGCTGCTGTCATTTAGATGTGTTAAAAAATTTTATTAAAAAGAGCTTGCATTTTCTAAGGACTTTAAAACAATTTGATAATTTTAAAAAATGTTTATTGCAGAGTGAAAATAAATCAAATACGTAAGGACTGAGGACCTAAGCCACCGTAATGTGGTTTAAAATCCCTTCTTGTCCCTTTGAAACACATTTCTGTCCTGGACTCAAACCGTTGGCCATGCTGCCTTCTTTTGATCATTTCATGGGTACTATGGTGGCTGGAATCTCTGACTCTGCTCACCAGAGTATGAACACCTCTTCGTCTTTGCCTACAGAGGGAACTGCTTTATTTTCTCTTCTTGAACAAGGAAAATCACATGACTGATTCTGCTTCCCTTTTTACTTTGGTCACCAGGAAGCTCAGAGCCAAACATGCAACCCAATCAGAGGATCTGTGCAGAATTTTTGGTCTGAGCTTCTACCTTATGGGTTATTCCTTAGCCTTGATCTCCTTTTTAAATGTGCAACCCCATCTTATTTTTATTTTTTGGCTATTTCTTAAGCACTGTTTTGTTTTCACATCCCATAAACCACTTATGGAATAGTCCAAGTATTACCCAATAATTCTTAGTTGAGTGCATGGATGGGTGGATGGATGAACAGATGAATGATGGATGGATGGATGGATGGATGGGTGGGTGGATGATGGATGGGTGGATGGTTGGATGATGGATGGATATAGCATGAGACTATGCCCCCAGACAGGACGATGCCATACATTAGGGTAAGAAGTCTGTTCTCTGCATTTGTTTGCCAGAGTTCAGAGGGGACGATGTCCCCTTTCCGCATTTCCCCTCCCCCTGGCTAAAAGGCTATGACTTCCATAAATGACTTGTACGAATGCACACATTCACACACACACACAGACACACACACACATGCAGCGTGGAGTTACTATTCTGTTTCTCATGGGGTATCCAATTCTGTCTTAGGGTTCCCACACTTGCCCTCTTGGAGAGTGACCATTTGCAAGCATATACAGCATCCTTACTCTTAGAAAAACAAAACCCAGAGGATGGCTGAGAATGGCATTGTTTTCATCTACACTTTCAAACACACATCATACCTAAAAGGTAAAGTGATTTTATTCACTCATTTTTAAACTAAAAACTGCAAGTAGGAGGAAAATAGGCGGAAGATCTTGACACTTGCCAAAATTTCTTATAGCATAGATATATATATTTTTTCTGAATAACAACCAAAAAACAAAATTCAATGTGTAATCTGGAAATTCAGGGTATGCATTTCTCCTTCTGTCGCTGTGCTCCTCCACCAAGTGAGGGAGCAACAGGGGAACAAGGGCTCTTCTACCGCAAGGTGACGATTTGAAGGGTTTTATATATGTTGTGTGGCTGGTTTGTCCTTGTCCCTCAGTCACGGGAGAGGGGGGAAGTTTGTCAAAGGAGGAAGATTAAAATTTATAAAAAGGCCACCGAGAAAAGGGACCCGTTGTTCCTAGGGGAAGAGCTTTCTGATCACCAGTTTGTCCGGAAGCTCTCGCTTCCTGCCCACACCATGGTGCTAGGACAAACAGCCACTCCCAGGGTGCACGGATCTGAGACACAGGAGACCTCGAGGCCCGAGAGAGGCACTTCTTGGGGACGCCGGGCCGGCCCTGGGGCCCGACGGTCAGGCAAAGCCTGTTAAATGCTGCCGAAATGGTCAAACAAGACCAGCAAGATGACACTGCTGGGTTCCATGCTTTGCCCCCCGTGGCCACACTCTCCCTGGGAGGCTGGAAGGCCTGAGGACAGGAGGCCAGAGGACAGAGGACTAGGAGAAAATGCACTCGTGAGAAAGAAGCAGGACATATTCACCCTGCACTTACTGGAACATGGGAGAACTCAGGCCACGGCAGACAAAATCTGCATCCCCAACGCAAAGGACAGTCGGTAGAAAGAGAAGACGGTGACAGACAAGGAAAGAAAGCGTGAGAGAAGGAGCAAAAGAAGGGAAAGGAGAACAGGAGGAGAAAGAGGAGGAGAGAAGAGGGAGAAGGAGGCATCATTTTTTCCCAGGCTACAGGGAAGGATTTCTCTCCTGTTTAGTATAATTCAATCTCCCAAAGTTAGAAATGCAACAAGAAAAAGATTTCTTAAAGTTGGACTAATGATAGTCAAAAGAGGCAAAATCGATGGAATATTAACTCTATAACCAGCTACTGTGCTAAGCCCTTTCTTTGCATTCCATTTTCAGGAGGTACCTGCTTTAGCCCCATTTTAACGCTAAGGAAGCTGAGTCTCAGCAAAGTCAAGGCCCTGGGTCCCTTCGCCCATGGATTTTCACTTCCTGGGTGAAGGATCCAGGGTTCAGACGGAGAGTTGAGCGACCTCAGAGTCTGCGCCCATCATCGATACGTCCCTTTGTGCCTTTGACCAGCAAAGCAGCAGCTGAAGACCCCCAGCCCAGCTCCCATAAAGGGGTCTTCTGCGTGGGACACTGGAATTATGACACGGCAGACGGAATGTGGGGAAGGCCTGAAATGTAGGACCAAGAAGAGGGGCCTCCGACGAAGGCCAAGATGAGGACCCAGATGAAGCTTCCAGGTGTGGCTCGCTGGGTCCCCAGGGAGGGGCTGGATGGAGCTTGTTCCAGGCACTAGTGTTGTGCGTGGTGCACCTAGAGGTGCCTGGGTCTATTGGGGGGCTCGCTGGGGGAAGGGACAGCCGGGGAATCAACGACACTGCAGCTCAGAGAGTGAAGAAGAGAGAGGTGGAGGAGATCTGAGATGCAGCCAGACCATGAAGAGCCCACAGGCTGTGATAAGAAGTTCGGATTTTATTTTTAGTGGGCTGGGAGGTAACCGAAGTGTTCAGAGAGCAGGATTGCCAATGTTGGGCTCAAAGGGGTATACTGGGACCCTTTGTACTTCATGCTCAACCTTTCTATAAATCTAAAACTGCTCTAATAAATAAAATCTGTAACAATATCTATCTTTCTTCCTGTCTACCCACCTACCCACGATGCATGTACCATTAGAGTTTTATTTAAAAAAAATAAACCACGTATTTCATTAACTTCTCTGCATCTTGCTTTTCTACTCAATGATGTATTTTAAAAATCTCGATAAGTCATCTGATAAGCCTATAAGTCGTTGCACTAAGAGCTGCCAATATCCCCTTCTATTTACTATTCATCAACATTTTCTTTTGTTGAGGTTTGTACGTTTCTGTTACAAACATAGATAGCATACCTAACTATTATTACTTAAAAAAATTAGACTTGGGTTTAACAACAACAAAAAAAAATCTCCTTCTTTTTAAGTGGGAGAAAGTGTCTGTTTGGTGATGGCCATGGTCATCCAGGTGTGAGAGGTGGTGGGTTGGACAAGAGCAGGAGAGAGAGCCTGGGGCAGGCCCAAGTTCACGGTAGAAACAAGGGCTGGCAGCCCAGAGCCTCCACTCCAGGAAAGGGAGGTGACGCTCTGGGGCAGCCCTTGGAAGGGGAGGAGAGTAATTCGGTGCAAGCTCTTAGCCACTGTGCAGGGGGCATCTGCCGGCCTCTCCAGACCCACTGTCCTCCCCTGCTCCAACTCGCCTCCACCTGGGGAGCTGCCATGTCCGGGCTGTCTCAGCAGCTCTCATGCCCTCTGGCTCCTTCTTGGGCTTGGGAGTCCTGGCAGGGGGTGGTTGGAGATGGGGAGCAGAGTGAAATCAGGGGTTTATTTCCCAGACTCCCACTCTCTCTGCGGGGTCTCTGATCAGCAACCCCCTCCACGGGCCTCTCTCCTCCCTGGGGTTGGACACCTCTCCCCAGCCTTGCCTCTTCGAGCCTGGAGTATGACAGCTCCCTGCTGCTGCCAGCCCCAGGGTGCTGCACCGAGGGGCCACCCCTGCTGCCCTCTCCGGAGCATTCTTTGTACACACTCTTTCCCCAGGGCTCCTCAAATCACCCCTAAATGTGCTCTCTCCAGCCAGGGCTCCACAGATGTGATCCCACCAGAGCCCGCTCTGCCATCATATACAGACTTAACATAAATTAAATATATCACATACAACGTAAAGGAAAATAATCTTGCACAAAAAACGAAAACTCAGGTGAACCTCGAGAACATTATGGTAAGTAAAGAAGTCAGACCCGAAAGGCCATAGATTGTAGGATTCCATTTGTTTGCAGTGTCTGGAAGAGGCAAAGCCAGAGACAGAAGGCAGATTGCTGGTTGCCAGGGCTGGGGAGGGGAAACGGGGGGTGACTGTTCGTGGGCACGGGGTTGCCTTTGGGTGATGGGAATGTTTTGGAACTACAGAGAGGCGACGGTTGCCTGACACGGTGTATGTGCTAAAGGCCGACACGCTGTATACTTTGGATAATGAAGTGATGGTAATTTCTCCTCAGTTAAAAAAGAAACAACTAAAATTCATGATAGCTGCTGCCTTAACCTTGACATTTGCATCTTTATGTGTCCCCCTTGGGGATTTCACCCCAGCACGCGTGGGCTGCAGCGCTGAAGTGACTTGGCTTTTTTGCTGCCTCGGTGAAACCATCTCTAAGGCGTGGTGGGAACATGCACAGAGCCCTGGCGTTCTAAGCAGAAGCAGCATAAAAATAGGACACATCTTTGCAAACGGGAAATGGAAGAGTAAACCACGCGGGTCTCTAAGAAAGTCCTCCAGGCCTGGGGCTCTGCAGGGACAGCCCGGCTGGTTGGAGGCGGTGAGGAAGGAACCCCACAGAGCCAGAGCACACTGGTCCCCTCCAGCCCCAGAGGACAAGCCTTTTGTCTCTCCCCTCTCTGCCCCCAGCTTTGCCAGAGAGCTGGAATGTTGACACAGCTTGGCTGGCAAGCATGGTCCTGGCAGCAGGGCCCTTGCTGGGGCTCCGAGACCCGCCCCGATGAGGCCTTCTCCTGTCTTCCCACCCGTCCGTCTTCCCCTTCCTGGCTGGAGACGGCCGGGTCATGGCCAGCGCAGGACAGGAAAGACTTGGGGATATTGGCCAAGGCCTCCGTTACCTTGGCCTGAGCATGTAATTTATTCGCAGCAGGGACCCAGGGCCTGGCATAGCAGTTGCCTGGGCCTCTATTGCTCTGGGAATGTGTGCTTTTTGGGGGCCTTGGTTTTGAGATCATGCCACTCTCTTTCTGCAGAATAACCAAACCTATTTTGTTTCTCTGATGAGTCTCCTCTTGTCAATGCCTGTCCTGTGTCTACTGGTGAGAACCCGCTTGGCAGAGAGATCCACATCCAGAATTCATGGAGTGACTTGGTATAAATGGAGTAACAGAACACCCTGGGAGAAAGACCTGCCACTGAAGGGCAGGGGAGGGTGCCCTAAACTCACGGTAGGAACCAGGTACACCCCCACCCCCAGATCACTTTGGACATGGCAAAGCAGTTACAAGGGCAGTCTCTGGAATCAGTGTGGTGAGGCAGCTCTGCCCTTTACCTATTCTGTGATCTCAGGACAGCTATGGAATTTTAATATGCCTCAGTTTCTTCATCTGTAAAATGGGTATAACAATTGTGCTTATCTCCTGTGTTGGCTGCAAATTAAATGCACATAAAATGCTTAGAAACATGCTGTCCCACAGTGAAGAGCTTGCTAACTATTAACTATTCTTACCAGAAATATCCTTCCCTCCTCGTGGGGCTTCAGTGTCCCCATGTAGAATGTGAGCCTATTAGAAGAGATCGTTTCTAGGGAGTCTTCCAGTTATAAAGCTCTATAATTCTGGGGTTTTAATAAGGTTTTCTAACTGATCTCTGGAGGTGGGACATCTCCCGACAGTCTGTTGACTATCAACAGCCTCTGCTTCCCCGCAGGCCTGTGGGATGGAGCTGCACTCTGTTTATCTGGCGTGTTGGGCTCCAGAAGGGAAGGTTCTGCCAACCATGCAGGTAGCTACTGATGGCAGGGACAATACAAAGTCACTCTGGGTTGTATTCACTGTCATGCCCACAAGGCTTGTGACCTAAAAAGGCACACAGCCGGAGACAGCTTCAGGGGCCTGTGACCTGCTCAGGCACAGGGGGACCACTACACTTGTAAGTTTCCTGCACATCGAATGTTCTGCTGCAGCCATCTTGAAATTTGAATAATTTTTGAATAAGACACCCCACATTTTCATCTTGCTCTGGGCCCTGCACATTGGGTAGCCATTCGTCCCTGCAGGCTGGTGCACTCTTCCAGGTCACCACTGTCCAAGTGTGTGCAAGTGTGTGTGAGCATGTGTGTACACACATGTGTGTGGCTGGGGCAGGAGAGATTCTTGGGAACTTTAAGTTGCCATGTGTAAGGGGATGCCTCCATCAGCCCCCGTTGCAGCAGAGAAACAGCACAGCTAATTACGAGTGGTCTCCAAACCTGGCCCACCCCACCGACCCCACAGCAGCAGCGGCTGGGAGGACAGAAAGCGGCAAACACGCTGACTCATGAGAATCTCCCGGCACACGAGTCGGGGTGGTGATTTTTCTCTGCCTTACTTCTGTGTCTCTTGCAGATGATGTATGGGTCGCCTTACTTACCTTTTCCCTCCAAACCTTCTCCTTTATTATTTTTATTAATGTCATGCCAACCCTGAAAAGGTGTTTCCTTTTCAAAAAAAAAAAATAAGAAAGAAAAGAAAATAATTCCCCAACACCTCGTTCTCATAGCAGAGGGAACATATTTTTAAAAATAGTAATATCTGTGTGTGTGTGTGAGTGTGAGAGAGAGAGAGAGAGAGAGAGAGAGAGAGAGAGAGAGAGAAGCTGGTTTACTTATACGACAGTCTAAAATGTGAATGTAAATAGGAACAAATTCAGGTCTTTACTTCAGAAAGGTCCAGATTACTCAGGAACGTTTCAGCATCCTCTTTACTGACAATAAAAACATCACTGAATTTAACATATTTTAATTTCAAAAGTCAGGGAGACATCGCCTGCATTCAGAGTCAGGTCAGATGGGCAGTGCAGTGTTGTAAGAGAAGCCTGTCCCTGGTCCTGGCACCCACTGCCACACGGATGTATATCCTTGCCATTTCTTGAGTGCTCAGCCCTTGGCATTCCGCGAGCCACTGAACCTGCGAAATTCCCTCCCGGATGGGCGTCCCAATATGCAGAGGATGAAACCGAGGTGCAGAGAAATTCAATGAACGTGCCCAGGGCTTGCCCGGCTCACACCAGAACCAACACTGGAATCCAGATCCATTAGTCTGAGACCTAACAGGCATAGCTCTAAATATTTGCCTTGGCTCGAGTCCATGAACATGAGCCACCTCGATTAGCTGCGGCAAAATGACAGGCGCAGATTGACACTTGACCGGACTGCTGATCCGTTGTAAACTCAACATCTCAGGGGACAAAGAGATCTGAGAAGTGATTGCTCTAACCTGTCACCCAATGCACAAATTTCTCCTCCTCCCATGTCCCCAGTTATGGATTCTTTTTGATTATTCCCTGTGATGGAGAACTCACTACCTGTCAAGGCAGTCACTTCCATAATCCCACAGTTCTTTGAATGAGAATGTCTGTCTTTATCTTGAGAGACAGGTCTTTTCTCTGCCACCCTTTTCTTGCATTCAAGCTAGAGGCACAAAGAACAGGCAAACCCTCACCTCAGTACAGGTGCCCCCAGCCTCCCAGACTCTATCTTAAGGCAGAGCATCTTTCAAGCTCTCAATGGTTTCTTCCACAAGCCAGTGTCCAGATAATTTTCAAACCAGTTCAGGATGCTGATCTCTGGTTGAAGAAAATGAAACTTTCCAGCTTTGCACATTTGCATATGAACTTTGGGGTTTGGGGATCCATTCCTAGACCAGCAGGGAAGCGAGCTCCACATTCCCCACAGGGGCTGTGATCAAGGGCTCTCGAGGTGAAAGACAGCTGCAGGTGTCCTGTTAGGGGAGCAAGAGCCTCCACCTGCACTCCCAGTTCACCTTCCGCGCCGCCTCTGTCCCGAGAAGAAACCTCCTTCCCTGGCGGTAGGGGAGCTCTTTCAGGATCCTGGGAAGGCGAGGGTGTGCCGTTTATGAAAACAACTGTTTAATAGCTCCCGGGCCGTCCATATTTGAATGTGAAGAAAATAATGGTAAAAACATCATAAAGGAACAGATGTGCCCGAGTCAGGTTTTGTGGCAGGAAAAAATGTGGGTTTGTGAGTATTGATTTCATTCTCCCAACTGATGAGGATGGATGGTTCTGTGTCCCTGGGATGGGTCTCGCAGAGCCCAGGGCCGCGGGCTGCACAGTGCTGAGGGCTCTCCACGCTTGCTGTCCACCTTCATACACACCTGCATCCACCTGGGTGGCCTCGGTGCCAAACAGCCGGAGAGGGCGCCAACCTGCAGTACACAGGTGTCTTCTCCCCAGGCCATGGGATCACAGAGCTATGTCTGCCCAGAGCGAGCACCTTTTCCCTTTTCCCACTGTGCGTAAAGGTGCTTCTACGGACTAGCAGCCCGTTGCACACACGTACGCACATGTGCACGTGAGTGTGCAAGTTCACACTCTCACACTGGACCTCACCAGGGTAGGTGATAGACCAGGTCCCTATAGCTTGGGCCACAGCCTCTCATTCCAGGCGTCCACACTGGGATGCTCACCGTTTAGCGAATCAGTAGCTTAGAGGCGGCATGTTGCAGTAAGTAGAGGTTTTAGAGCCATGGAAACATGATTTTCAATCTTGCTTCTATAACTGACTAGCTGCAGAGCCAGTGTCAAGCTCCCCATTTGGAGCATGACCGTAATAAAAGACAGTCACCTCACGGAGCTAACTTCCGAAGCTACACCTGCAGCACAGTAGACACTCAATCAAACTGAGCTTTTTGAAAGTTGCTTTACAGTTGAAGGCAGATAAACAGAGAGAATCCAGCAAGGTGGTTGGGAGCAGCATTTCTGAAGCCAAACAGTCTGGGATAGGAATCCCAGTTTTACCTTTGAGCTGTGTAGGATCTCAGACAAGTTACTTAAACTTCCCGGGCCTCAGTTTCCTAATCTGTAAAATGGGGACAATAAGAGCACGCACTTCACGAGCTTGCTGTGGGGACTAAATGAAATAAATGGTGGGAAGTGCTTAGCTTAGAATCTGGTGTGTGGGATGCATTCACTATATACTAGCTAATCACATGGCTTTCCCATCCCAGCACGGGCTGTCTCCTCCATGGGGCAGGGTGGGCCATCCCACGCAAACTGTACTGGTTGTGAAAACCCCAGTCTTTCTTGGCACTGTATATCTCTCCCAGGCAAGTAAAAGCACAACAATAAATCCTCATCAAATGGAAGAATGAAATCGATAAAAGAACACCTTCCCCCCGCCCCTCACCATGGAAGTGGAACATTTGATATTTGCTCTCAATGTCTATTCTAACCTTCCTCCCCCTACATTTTAGTAAGTTTAATTTCTGAAATGTTTAACAGTTGTTTTCAGATAAATCACAGTCGAGCTTTCTGGCCCAATTCGCAGGACTTCGCATTGCACGGGGGAAATAAGCTCTTCCGGCTGTTGGAGAGGAACAAATGTGTTCTCACTGTCTGTTCACAGTGGTGTCGCTGGGAAGGGACCTCGAACATGCAATTTGTCAGACTCCCTGTTACCTATCATTCAAATGTGTAGTGGAATTCTTATAGAAATGGATTGCTAGTTAACTTTTTTTCTTTTCTTTTTCTTTTTTTTTTTTGGTGGGGGAGTGTTTCCAGGTATAGTTGCATGAATAATAGCTTTGTAAAGATGAGCTTGCTTAAAAATAATAAGAAAGTATTCACAGCATGGGTGCAAATATAGCATGTACACATGAGACTTAGAGGCCATATCTGCTTGCGGTCCAGGTGGTTGATTTTCCTAAGCATTGCTCTGTGTGGTACCAGCACCACCATTTTCTTCCAGCAAAATGATTGGAAATTCAGGCCCCAGTGACAGAAAAATCTGGGTTCAGAACTAAGATTTATAACTCCCCTGTCCACCCCTACAAACGCAATCTCCATTCTTCTCTCCCCAGTTCTGTGCCCCGGGAGGTTGTCGCAGGTGAGACGGTGAGATGACTGACCCTTACCCCTCATCCTTCCTGGTCGTTGTCTATGATGACAATCAGTGCCATTCATCAAAATACAGGTGGCGCCCGACTTACAGTGGTGCGAAAGCAACACATAGCAGGAGAAGTTGTACCTCAAGTACCTATACGACCCTCCTGTTTTTCACATTCAATGCAGAATCCAATAAGTTACATGAGATATCCAACACTTTATTATAAAA
>CAUYRT010017151.1:0-49312 GCA_963574885.1 Lepilemur ruficaudatus | reverse complement strand
TGAAGTATCTGTCTCTTCACGCATTCTCTCCTTTTTCTCAATCCTCTAAAACAGAAGAAAGCAAGCAGTTTGTTTGTCTTCGGTCCCACAGCAAAGCCCTCACCGTCTGTCCTCCAAGCATCCCGCCTCTCATGGTCCTTTCCCACCGTCTGCCTCCCGGCACCGCATCAGCAGGAGCTGGCCCTGTAGGGAAAGCCACAGAGCTTGGCAGATAATAAATAATCAAAAACTCAGCTCTGACTGGATCAAGTGGTTTGACACTCTCAACTGAGATGAAACAGTTTTTCAGAGCCTCGTGTTAATCACCTAGAATCTTCCTGCCAGGCCAGGGTCAGCCAGGCTCACCGTGGCTCCGCCCGGTTTTACCTGCCGGGCGATTGGACGGCAGAGAACACACAGCTGGGGACGGCCCCACTCCAACCTCCTTGACGTAGTCCTCCAAGCCTGCCCAGAAATGCACCGCCTTCCCCCAAACCGCTGCCCGGTATCCACAGTCCGCACTCTGCTCTCTTCCCCTCCACGCCCTGCGTCTCGGAGACCCACAGGGGGACACACTCCGACAGGAAGGCCACATCCCAAGTCCCTTGTGGGGGTGTCTGAGGCCCCTGGGCCTCGACACGACCAGAGAAGATTCTCTGAATGTCCCGCTGAGCAAGTGGCTCCGCACCTCAGGGGCCTCCAAGCTCCTCCACACTCAAGCCTTGGGACGCTGCTGTGGCTTTGCGGGGACTTCTCCCTCTGCTCTCTCCACCCCATCTGCTCCTCCCCAGCCCCAGCACTGGGCAGATCAGATGCTTATTTTCCTACCAAATTCTTGGGAAGGCCCGAAACGTTGGCTCTCGGGCTGCGTGGCCCCAAGACCCAGGTCTGTCTTTCAAGCACCTTGCCCCAAAGAAGCGTGTGCTGCTTCTGCCTGGCACCGATCTCTACGCTGCAGAATTGGGGTTTGCTGGGCCACAGAGGCAGCGTGAACTGAAGCCCAAATCAAGGCTGTGAGTTGAGGAAGACTCTGGTGTGGGTTTTGGTCTTGTTCTCCCTCCACTAGGAGTAAGAGAGAGGCCAGCATTCCTGCAAGGCTGATCCCCTTTCCCGTGCTGTGCTTGTCCTGCTTTAGGGGACTTGAATTCGCAAAGTTTACTCTGACCTCCTGCAGCTGAGCCTGGGACGCCCACAGGCCCAGCCAGTTTTCCTCCTCGGAAAGTCTCAGCTTGGCCCGTCAAGACGGCCTGTTCTTACAGATTAGGACTTCCAAGGCCCACCTTACTGTTCTACTTGCTTAGTTATAAATTTTGAAATGTTGTGTTTGTTTCATTTTGTGGGGGCGCTTTCTGGGTGAGGACGGCTTTCCTAGTCACGGGTTTACCGTATTTCCATAAAGTGCAGCCATCTCTTCTGTTTACTGTTCATGCTTCCTAAGAACATAGTGGTAATTCTCAACCGTGTTGTGTCAAAACACAAATCCGGCCTCAGGTAAGGAGAGACTTGACTAGAAATATTATTTCTAGAGGGAGGGGAAGGACTTTGCAATAGCAGGGACATTTCCCTTACCCCAGGACCTGCAAACATCTCAAGTTCAGCAGAAAAGACTTCTGCTTGGTCAGGTGACGTAATCAAGCTGGAAGAGCCTGGGGTGGGGGTGGACATGGGCAGGGGATGCCTTGCCCTGAGGGACAGACCCCAAGGCCCAGTGCCCTCGTTCCAGGCTCCAGGGTGGGCTTGGGGGAGGACAAGCTATGCAGAAGCTCGGCTGACAAGCATTTTGTTCTGAAGATCGGTGGGATGCAGAGTTCAGCCACACTCTCTGTCAGTGGACAAGATGGGGACTCGGAGGCCTGAGTCTGGCCTGGTCACTGGTAGATAGGGGTCCTGTGAGTCTCGTCCGGGTCTCAGGGTGACGGTGGCTCTTTGCAGCAGCTGGTTCTTGGAACAGGAAGTCCAGGGGGAGTCTTAGCACCCCCCTTTTCCAGGGTCACAGGGCAGGGCAAAGTCGAACATTTTCCATAGTTACTGAAATAGTCTTTTGTCCAAGCTGGACTTTATTCTGGGCCCAGAGTTTAATCTTCTACAGAGCTCTCTGTGCCCCAGTTTCATTGGATTCTTACTTCAGGTCCCCGGTGGTGACCACATGGCATCCAGCCCAGGGCATCTGCCACCTTCTAGGGAGTGAGTGATCCCAGCGTCTTCCCTCAGTGATAGGGAAGAGTCCTCCGTGGGGTCTGCGAGCTAAAATAAAATCTTAAGCCCCCAGCCGACTGAAGGGACACCCTTCTGGGCCAAGGGGACCCCTCAAAAAATATTAGAGCCTAGTTGCCAGCCATGAGGAGAAGGGAGGTCAGACAGGCCTAGCCACACCTGTCCCTTGTGGCGTTACTCTTTGTAGCAATGAAATACAAAACCATAAACAGGCCTGAGGCCGAGTAAGACAAGGGTTAAACCACACCTGCCAGCCATCAGTTTACTTCATAGACTGTTTGGTTCTTGGTGTATGTCCGGTGGCTCGTCTCTGATTCGTAAATTTCCTTATTTTAAAACATTCCAAGCCTTTACACAAAGCTTCAATTCTTTAACCAATTACAACTCAAAGAATCTCTGAATCCACCTATAGCTTGTACGCCCCTGCTCTGAGATGTCCTGCGTTTTCAGGCCAAACCAGTGTACACCTTCCAAGTATTGATTTATGACTTTACCTGTAATTCCTGTCTCCCTGAAATGTGTAAAACCCAACTGTAACCCACCCACAGCAAGGCTACTTGCTCAAGGTTTTTTTTTGGTGGCTCTCTGGGCAGCTCAGCATGAACCTCTTTAAGTTACTTTACAGAGTTTGAATTTTTTTCTGTGGACAGGTCCAAGCAGAAACACGGAACCTGCATGAAACTATGATGATTTCCCGGGAAACAGAAGCGTAAGGCTTTTAATCTCTGTGTTTCTAGTATTAAGTGCTTGTGATTTATGCATGTACAGTGAACTCTGTCTTTCTCAGCTACATATTTTATAATGTTGTTAAACACCTGCATTAAAGAGCCCTTCAAGTGCTGTGGAAAATTGAAAGCGTGGACCAAGCGGATCCCAACTCACTGCGGCAGCCGCCCAAGCTCATTCCAAAGACAGTTCATTTCTCACCGTGGTGAACAGCAGAGGTGGCACCGAGCTGGACGCTCCCCAGCAACTGTGTTTACCAGCGGACTGTGACGTGCTGGCCTTGCCCCCAAGGCCCTGCAAGCGGAACCGCATTGGTGACACTTTCAGGACCTCAGAAACAGGCTCTCTCAGGATCCACATCGGAACTATGATCTTCGCAGAGACAGCAGAGACATTCTGGCTGGTTTGTCGAGAGTGAGCAGGAAGAGCACAGGAGCAGACAAGCATCCTGGTTATGTTTGCTTTTACCCTTTGAAAAAAAATAAATTTCTACTTGCACTTTTTGTTTTAGATGTATTATGACTAAAATGAAGAAAATAAGACTTGATATAAAAGGTTGGGCAAACAAAAACTCACTGCTCAGCCTAGCACCTGAACACAAAGACGTTTCCACTTCTGTTTTCCTCCACCTCTTACCACATGCAAAGGTTAGATTCTGTCAAGTTGGCGTAAAATCGTGTACCCTGAATTTTTTCTGAACAATGTATCATAAGCACTTTTCTACTGTTATTTAGTTGTAATAATCATAACTTTAATCTGGAGTAATATTTCAGAGTTTCCCAACATTGATAAATAAAATGTTAATATGGCCACGGATAAAATAATATTGTACCATACTGGAAGAAATACAGCTCTAATATTGAGGGAAGGTAAATGCTTTTACCTGCTGGCTCTTCTCCATATTTCAAGTATTTTGAAATTAATTTAATATATTAGAATGAAATCAGTTTATTTTATTTCTGAGTCTGAATTTCTAGCGAGTGGGCATCAGCTCTCCTTTGCACGTGCATATCCTGCTGCGCTAGTGCATCAACACGGAGATACCAGTGGGCATCAGCTCTCCATTGCACCTGTATATACTGCTGGGCTAGTGCATCAACATGGAGATACCAGTGGGCATCAGCTCTCCACTGCACGTGCATATCCTGCTGCGCTAGTGCATCCACAGGGATATGCCAGTGGGCATCAGCTCTCCATTGCATGTGCATATCCTGCTGTGCTAGTGCATCCACACGGAGATACCAGTGGGCATCAGCTCCCTATTCCACATGCATATCCTGCTGGGCTAGTGCATCCACACGGAGATACCAGTGGGAATCAGCTCTCCATTGCACGTGCATATCCTGCTGTGCTAGTGCATCCACACGGAGATACCAGTGGGCATCAGCTCTCCATTGCACGTGCGTATCCTGCTGTGCTAGTGCATCCACACGGAGATACCAGTGGGCATCCCCTCTCCATTGCACGTGCATATCCTGCTGTGCTAGTGCATCCACATGGAGATACCAGTGGGCATCAGCTCTCCATTGCACGTGCATATCCTGCTGGGCTAGTGCATCAACACGGAGATATGCAGCTCACACTTGGCGCTCTCTTCTCTCCAGCCTGGTCCCCTTCATTCCCACAGTTTAAAGTTTATTTTAAACTTCATCCTTTCCCACGTTCTTTGTTTCTTTTAGATAACGTGCATGTAATTATGAAAACAGATTCAGACCAAGGCTGCCTTTTTGAAAGGACTGGTGCACTGCAGAGAAGCCAAGGTCTGTAGAGGGTGGTATTCCTCCCCCACTGTGCTCATTCTGTAGGAATTAAGTGATGTAATCATTTTAGAAAAATTAGGGGAAAAACCCACAAAACCTTGATGACAAATTAGCCCCGCCAGTGAAGTGCTTGTTTCTGAGTTCCTCAAACATACACCCACATGTGGTTATGTCTTTTCACTGCATTAACTTGGTTGTCCACTTCTTTGACAGACTGCAAGCTATGGGAGGCCCAGCTTCCTCAGTGGACTGTGTGGTGACGGCCACAGCCCCTGCCAGCCAGGTGTCACTGCCCTGAGGGCAGACAGGCAGGAGAGAAGGCTATTGTCCAGCAAGCTTGTGAGGTGGCTGAAGGCTGTCTCCACTGTGCTCCAAGTCTGGGAGGTTGCAGGAGGGCGAACTGAAACCTGGAGGAGCTTTGCTTTTATTTATTAGGAGGATGTCACCAAGTTAGTTTCACCAAATATTGTTTTTTAACCCATTTTTGTGCTACTTTTCTAGACCCGTGAGTGACAAGAGTGCAGGGGATGTCTTGCTTGCACTAGTGTGGTAACGACTGCCTTGGTCTGTCCCTCAGGAAGATGACTGCTCTCTTTGCTTCTCCACAGTGTCTTCAGAGCCTTCACCGGTATCTGGCACATAGTAGGTATTCAATATATAAAGTATTTACATTGATTGACTAGGTGATTGAATTGTTGTCTAACATAATAGATTCTTTTGTATTAAACTCTTAATATGCAGTGGTCTTAATACATACATAGGTATAACATTTTAACTTGGGAATTATAAGACTTACCTAACTTCCATTTGTTAACAGACATTTCAGTAAAAGTGTATTTTAGTGCTTATGACGCCGTTAGTCAGCAAGCTGAACTCTGAGGTACAATGGCACAGTTTTTGTTTTCCCAGGGAGCTCACTGCTGTCTGGGGGGACACATACAGCTGGAAACAGGCATAGAAAATGCAGCTTGCATCAACGGTGGGTCCAGCTGGAGTAGATCAGCTCCAAAGCACTGAGCACTGGTCAGTCCTCAACAGGCCATCATAGCAACTAGTCAGAACCATCTCATGCAGTGATTCCTGAACTAACAGCCCTGCAGGGACATTCAGTGAGCTCCCAGTTTTTTATTCCATAATGCATATGTCTATTGATGACATGCTAGGAAGGGCAGAAGACAAAGACAGCACCATGACTTTACTTTTAGCTGGAATCTGAGCAACCTGTTGTATTTGGGCATGTTGATCACGTGTGGATCACCAGGCTGAGTAGGAAATGTTCTGTGACTATAGTGACAATAATTACCTTCAAAAGTGCTTATTGATCATTCACTACAGGCTTAGTGTTCAATGAGATCACCTATATGCACTGTCTCATTTTACACCTGTTTTACAGAAGAGAAACCTAAGATCACCTACATGCACTGTCTCATTTACACCTGTTTTACAGAAGAGAAAACTGAGATCACCTATATGCACTGTCTCATTTTACACCTGTTTTACAGAAGAGCAACCTGCAATTCAAAGACAGCAGCCACCTGCATGAGGTCACATAGCTGGCAGGTGACAGAGCCAGGGTCTAACCCAGAGTCTAGCTCCAGGTCTGGCATATAACACTCTTCTTGGCAGTCTGTCCACACTGTGTCACGTTGACCTGAAATTTATGTGAATATGCAAATCACTTCACAGGCAGGACCCAGAAGAGGTATCATCAAAGGCCTCCAGGTGGGTGTTTGAGAACAGCCAACCTGCTCACGTTCTGACCGTGGATGGCACCAGTGCGCCAGTCTGTTTGGGAGCCTGGTTCTGCCGGATGCCGGGACTGGCCGGGTCTCTTCACCACAATGTTCAGGCAGCAGCTCTGTGCTCGGGCAGCTGTGAGGGTCACATGAGAGTGTGGTCTGGAGACAACCTGGTAAAACAGGGGCCTGAAAGGCACCTGTAGTATTTTTATTTGATTTAAATGAAAGTATGAACATACTTATATGTTAAAAATTGTTCACCATTATTAACTAATATAAAATAAGTATATGAAATTGAAATGTTTTATTGTTGCTTTTAATGGAATTCTTTAATCATTTTCTTTTTAATTTGATATAAGTCATTATTCTGTGACCAATAGGAGTTTTGAGATTGGGCCCTTAGACGCTACACTGGCCCCACAGACTCATCTGAAGTTGGCCTTCACCAGAGAGGAAAGCCAGCTTCCACCTGTGCAGACCAGGTACCATTGGAGACCCAGGCCGGCCGCGCCACCTGACCAGGGAATGGTGCATTTTTTTTTTTTTTTTTTTAGACAGAGTCTCACTCTGTTGCCCAGGCTAGAGTGCCGTGGCATCAGCCTCAAACTCCTGGGCTCAAGCGATCCTCCTTCCTAAACCTCCAGAGTAGCTGGGACTACAGGCATGCGCCACCATGCCCGGCTAATATTTCTATATATTTTTAGTTGGCCAATTAATTTCTTTCTATTTTTAGTAGAGACGGGATCTCACTCTTGCTCAGGCTGGTTTCGAACTCCTGACCTTGAGCGATCCACCCGCCTCAGCCTCCCAGAGTGCTGGGATTACAGGCGTGAGCCACCGCGCCCGGCCAAGACTGATGCATTTTTGTTTCAAACTTGCCTCGAAGTCTAGGTATCTTTCCCAGAAATGTCACCACCACACGAGCACGGCAGCCTGGCTCAGGGCTCTGCAGGTGGCCTCACCAAGCCCGGGGCGACCCTCCTGCCGGCCACGTGTGCACCTCCCTCCTTCCCAACGTCGTCCTTCAGGAACTTGCATCTGAGGACAGCTTTGTTCTCACTGCTGTGATATTAAAAGTACAATTATGAAGTAATGTAAACGTGCGCACAAAAGCGCAGGGGAAAGCCAAATACAATAGTGACCCTGCCAAGCGCCTGTGCTGCTCTGAAGCGCCACGGGCCCCCACGCGTGCAAAGTGGCGTGGACTCAGGCCTTAAAGGCATCCTCCAGCAGCTCCTTACAGTGTGCGTTAAATAAACACTTATGCTCAAAATTCAATTGCAATTGCAACTGTGTACCTTTGGAGTTTATTTTGAGACAATTTACAAAAGCAATAGAGAGATTGCCCTTCCACCTAACGCACCTGTCTCACATAACCACGCTGCTCCGATGGGAACCAGGTAAACAGAGGCACAATACCGCCAGCTACACCGCGGACTTTACTTGGATTTTGTGATTTGCTGTCAATGTCCTTTTGTTGCGCAGGGGCCAGGCTAAAGTCCCAGTTGCGTTTAGTTGTCTGACCCCGTGGTGTCCCCCCAGGTCTGACAGTTCCTCAGTCTCCCCTCGTCTTTGAGGCAGGAGCCCTTGGAGAGTCCTGCCCAGGCACTTTTGGACGGGTGTGCAGGTCAGGTGCTGTGCAGACTACCGCTCAGTGTCCCGCTGTTGGCAAAGGGAGCCCGTCACCAGCCACAGGGGCTGCCTGCAGCACACTTCACTGGGGAGTTGCTACATTCCCCCCCATAGCTCATAAATATCTGGGGGTGATACTTTGAATTTATGTATGTATTCTGTTTCTAGTTAAACTTTGCCCACCAGTTTTGCATTAATAAGTGAATTTTGCTTTGCAATAATTATCACTGTGGTGTTCTAGTAGTGATTTAATATTTCCCTGATTCTTTTTACATTAATTAATTGGAATCCTCTTAGGAGGAGCTGCTGTTCTCCCCATTCATTTATTTATTGATTCATTCATTCAATTATTTATTTGTATTCGTTTGGACTCACAGACGTTTCTTTCACTTTATAGTTATAATAGAATATTTTCATTTCTCATTGCGTTGCTCACGGGTAGAGCTCTGCGGAGGCTGCTCTGCCCTGTCTACCTGCCCGATCCTTCCTGAGCGCGTCCTTGCTTTCTGGCGCCAGGAGCTCATTTTTGGATTCTCCTCCCCAGCCTCGGAATCAGCCAGCCGACCCCGAGCCCTGAGGCCTTTCCTGGGTTCTCAGGGTTTTAATGGTTCTTAGAAACCAGGCGCTCATGACGAGGGGTCACTGTCTCCGGGTCCCCTTGGCGGACAGGTTATGTGCGTGTGGAAGGACGGAACGTGCGAGTTTCTGGTCCACCAGTGGCCACCCCCGGCTGTGGGCTCCCGGTCACCCCGCTTCCTGCCATGTTCAGCCCAACACGTTCACGTCTCCTGTTACTCGCTGCCACCTGCAGCGGCAGAATAAGCACAAATTCTTGTCACTTCACAGGTCTTTCGTCGCCAGCGTGCTGGGTGGGCGTGAGCAGCGCAGGTCCGGGGTGGCGCGGTGGGGCAGCGCCTGCCCCAGGCGGTGCGGGTCACCCCTGTCCTCCCCCTATGCGCTCGCCTTTGGTCTGCAACTTGGCACTGGATACTGGGGCACAGAACCACCCTATGGTGTCTGCTCTGTGCCTGCCTCCTGCTCCTACCTCGCTAACGATCACCCCTGCTTTCCGAGTCTCCCTCCGAGCTGCGCAGCTGACCTCCTAACCGGCCCCCCCTCCCCAGGGCAAACCTCACGCCCCTTCCCGGTTGCGGAGCCTCTGTCCCGGGAGCTGGGCCGTTTCCTTACAGAGCGGCCTCTGCAGACCGGGCCCCTCCTTCCCGCCCCTCCGCCAGCTTGCTGATGGCGCACAGAGCGGGACCACCCGCGGGGTTTACGCTCTCCGCTGCAAGGCCGCTCAGTGTGGACAGGCTCCGCGGGGCCAGCGGCAGGCAGGGAGCCGACTTGTGGAAATCCGTGACGTCCCGTGACACGTGTCGCCCGGAGACAGCTCCGAGCCGCGGCCGGGGCTGAGGCCCTCCTCCGCCTTCACCCGCTAACTGAGCTATGCCTCCGATGCCTCGGGCAGTGGGGCAGCCCCGACAGAGGACAGGCGGAGCTTCAAGACGGCTCGTTCTGAGCAGCAAGGACCTCGAAGCCGGCGGACCCCGGAGCAGTTGGTGTGGCGGAGCGGACAGGTGTGGGTCCAGGCTGCCCGCGTTACCGCGTGGCCTGTCTCCCTCACACCCTCCTCCACGCGGGGTGAGAGTCACGCCTGCCTGGCGCGCTGACTGGGAGGCTGGCGCGGCTGGGGACACTCTCCTTCCCTTCTCCACGGGGGCGTGGACAGCAGAGCTCGTGGGCGCTTCTCAAACACTTCTATTTTTTAAATGTCTTTTCCTATAATAAATATGCATTTATAGCTGATTTATACCACACAAATGACCGAGCTCTAACCCTGTTAAGTTTGAATATATGCTTTCCTTTTTTTCTGTCATACATACACTTTCAAATAAAATGAAATCATACCACCGTAATTTTGAGCTCTGATTTTTAGAGAGTTTTATACTTTTCAGAGTTTTCACATGTTTTTCAATTATTGAACATAAAATGAAACAAGCTTTCTTGAGACGATAGCAAGAGCTTTGAAAATTACATGGTTTCAACTAGGGATCCTACGGCTAGGATTTATCCTAAGGAACTAATACGACTGTAAGCACCGGGGCAGCCCCTGAGGCTGAACCCACGCTGGTGCCTCTGCACAGCGCAGGCTCCCTGGCACCTGCCCGGCTGGGCCGAGACCCCCCTTCCCAGCTCCCAGGACCCCATCCCTGCCTCCACCAGCCCTGTCCTCTGCTGACACATGCTCTGTTGTCCCTCCATTCAGGGACTTTGGAACCTGCACTTAGCACCGTTCCCCCGCACTTGCTTCCTCACTGCCGGATCATTCCCACTGGTGCAAGAATTCTCCCCCCAGTGCCCTCCTACTTTCTGCACCCTTCAGGGCAGAGCTCCCCTCAGGAGTGTGCGGGGGTGCCAACCCACCCTGCGGTCAGACTCCCTGCTCCTCTCTTTTCCTGTCTTTAGCCACAACCCACACAGCAGCCATTCCCAAAGCTTTATCTTCAGCCTGGAATCTTTCCAACTCATTACAGACTCCTGTCCCGTATCTCGACTTGGATCCGGGCATCCTAACTTAACGTGGCCAAGAAGGTGGCTGAGACCTCTCCGCCCCACGTCCCCTTACGTGGCCCCGCGGTGAGCCAGCGCTGTAACCGCTCACAGTGGCCAAGCTGCTCTTTGTGAAGACTGAATCAGGTCCGTTTGTGCCCCTGCTTGGAACCACTGCGGCCTTCCACTGCAGGGGAACCACGGCCACGGAACCAACACTCCGCTGTGGCCAGCGGCCTCCTGCGCTCATCCCTGGGGGTTTGGAACTGCTGCTTCCGCTTACAACATTCAATCTCTCCAATTTTGCCTTTAAAAAAATAGATTATTTTAATTGACAGATAAAATTGTTTATATTTATCGTGTCCATTGTGGAGTGTCTACGTCAAGCTAATTAACATCGGTGACCTCCAATACGTGCCCTTTTTTTGTGGTGGGAATTGCTCATCTATTCTCAGCAATTTTCGAAAACACAACATGCCAGTGTTAATTGTAGTCATCACCGCGTTGTACGACAAATCCCCAGCAGTTGCTCTTTCCTTATTTCTCACTTGTCTCCCCACCGCGGAGAGCTCTCCCGGCCCCTGACTGCAGCCGCAGCCCCACCTGGGTGCCGCACCTGGCCCAGGCGTGTCGCGCCCCTGCTCAGATGCTTCTCGGCTCACATACTCACGACTGCTGTGGCCTGTTAACGCATATCCTTGGCTGCTGCATGCAGCGAGTGCGGAGTTCCCCTTCATTGCTCTGGGCTCGGGCGGCCGATTCCCAGCCTGGGAGCTCATCTGCGGCCACAGCCCTTGTGCGTGTTGCCCTGCTCTCTGAGCTCGGAGCCTCCTCGCCCTGCCTTTGGCAGGACTGGCCTGATGGGGGGTCTGCGGAGACCCCCCGGTTTCCGAGTGGTCGGAAGTCAACGCACTGACGTCTTCACGAGCTCAGGGGCCGCTCAGGTGACTCCCGGAATTCGGGTAAGTCCCTGGATCTAAGATCTGCCCCTTTGAGGATAAAGATTTCGGAGACTCTTTCTCTCCACCCCTTCCTTTCATTTCTGCTCATTCCCTCCCAGGCAGCCCCCCTCTCCCTTCCACCCAGACCCTGGGGGGACCTTCCTCCAGCCCCGGGTTTCGGGCTCCCCAGTCTACACAGGTACAGCTGGTCCGAAGGCTTCATGAGGACACGGGAGCTGATGGCCCTCAAAGGACTGTTGCATGAGGCGGGCGCGACTGCAGAGAACCTCAGTCCATGGGGACGGCAGTCTCGCCCAGCCGCCGGCAGCCACGCTAGTGCTCACATGTTTAAGAACTGCAGGGAAATTTCCTGTAAATACTTGAGAGCTTGGATAAAGCTAACCTGGGATGATTTAAAGCTTTGCTGGCCACGATGAGTGTCTTGGGGTCGTATGAGATCTCTAACTAGTTTATCTGGGCACTTTATTGGAACAAAGAGGCTGTTGAACCTGCCCAAAACAATAGAGGTTGTTCTGTAATTAGTATTTCAGGTCTTCTAAAAGAAGAGTCTTTCATAGGCTCCCTTAAAGAGAACAATTTCAAATTCCATGAAGAGGCTCCATGAACTACAAAACCTAAAGAAAAATGGTGCATGTGAAAAACTTAGAGTTGAGTCTTCCTCCTTCTCTCATGCCTTCCCTTCTCGCTCTCTTACTCCCCTCCCATCTGCCGCTCACCTCCTGCAGCCCCCCTCCTCCCACACACCCGGACCCCTCTGAACCACCCTCTACCCCTCTGACTCAAAAGGTGTGTCCTCCCACCCCTTCAAGATGACGGAAGGCAGCGGCAGTCCTACCAGGTCAGAGTTTGTGAGGAAAATCTGAGTTTCTGACTCTTGCAAAGGACTTTCCCAATTTGAAATCAAGCTCTTTAGACTTTGCTAGCCAATTTAATCTGCTAATTACCACATAACCAGCCTGGGTGTCCAGATCTTTATCACGGAGGATGACGTGGAGCTATTGGAGCCCTGGTTGGGCAGCGTGGCCCCGGCTGAGCCACGGAGACCCCTAATGGGGCTGGGGATGGCAGAGGGGCTTGGTGGTGCATGGCTGTGGCAGCTTCGGGAGGCGTCTAGGCCCCCCTGACGACTCCTGGCTCTTCAGAACAGGGGGCACTGGTGCATCTGAAAAGCTACCTGTCTGAATGCAGTTGGCCTCCTTGTAAAATCTTGGGTTGAGTTTCTGTGGTTTTATGTCACTTGGCACCCATTTTGGACTTCCTCAAGCACAGCCAAACTCCTTTGCCTGGGGCTTCAATTCCCTCCCTCTCTCTCTACTTTGGGATGTGGCTTGCTGCCCTCTGGTCTCTGAGACCCGATGAGCGCTCAGGCTGTGCGTGAGACTAGTGGACTTTGGCTTGTTCTGTTCTCAGAGGAACAGTTCAAATCCAGGTGTCCTTTTGCCAGGCTCAAGCCTAGAATTTTGAGATCAAGGCTGTAGCTTCTTTATGTCTATCTGTGTCTTTATATGAGTGTGTGTGTATGCCTTTGCGTATTGTCTATGATACCAAATTGCTTAGAGGTAAATGAGTACTGATTAAGTTGAAAAGCATTTGGTCTTATTAAGTTCACATGACTTTAGTAATATTTTGTAAGTAAAGGTAGTCTTCTTCAGAATTTCATTTTTATCTGATTCTATTGGTTTAGGCGATTTCTGCTAGATATTTTAAGGTTATAAAATGTTTGCTTCTGTAATACTTTTAATACTTGCTTAATTTGTCTGAGAGTTAAAGCTGTAAGGGCTGACTGCTGGGCTCCTCCAAACCCTTGCACGCACCTTACTGTGGGTGTGTCTTTGGCTTTGAACCTTTAAATTTTGAGGTCCAGCTGAGAGACCATGGTGAGGGCTTGGAACAGCACCCAGCCCCCCAGCAGCTGTGTCAAATCACTCACTTCCTGTGGTTTTCAGTGAAGTAAGGGTTACTAAGAGTTAACATGGTAATTGATATTTGTAATTAAAACTACTGAGCACAAGAGAAACAATTTTTTATACAAAGGGTATAAAAAAGTGGATGCATTTTATTAAAAAGGTTATACAAAGGCATAAGAATGTGTTTTTTGTCAAGAGGAAAAGTAATTTTTGCCTAGTTTAAAGGTTTTAAGGATTGTTTTAAATTGAAGTAATAAAAATGATAGATAAAACTCAATGGATGTAGAAAGAAGGAGATTGGGAAAAACTATAAAATGTTATAAAAGGTTTGTGGAAATCTTAATTTATGGTCAAAGTTCACTAAGTTTGGATGGATTTATATATAAGGTTTTATTAAAATAGCTTTAGCATTAATAATACACTAATGCAAAAGTAGAATTTAGTTTTCTCTTTTGAACAAGATTTTTGTGTAATAGTGGTAAGAGGTAGGGAAAGATTTTTGTTTTACCTTTTGAGTAAACTTCAGAAAAAAAGACAAGGGAGAGAGAGATTCTTGTTCTGTTTTTGGAGTTTTGGATTGAGCTAATTTTATATGAAAATCAAATGTTTCTCTGATAGCTAAAATGGGGTGATTTTCTTGATCAGATATGCCTAGGACAGGCTTTTTTGCTATAGTATCTGCTAGTTGATTTTCTTTGCTTTCTGGGGCATCTTTGAGTGGCCTGGAATATTGATAACGGCTTTGATTTGGGCAGTGATACGGCTTCCAAAAATTCTGAAACAGAGCACCCATTTTGTATGGACTGCCCAGAAGTAAAAATACTCTTGGTTTCTGCAGGATTCCAACATCCTGAGCTACTCCAAAAGCGTGTTTGCTGTTTGTATAAACACCAGCAGTTATTCCTCTTGCCAATGGACAA
This sequence comes from Lepilemur ruficaudatus, assembly GCA_963574885.1. NCBI lineage: Eukaryota > Metazoa > Chordata > Mammalia > Primates > Lepilemuridae > Lepilemur > Lepilemur ruficaudatus. Next base: position 34,923 of record CAUYRT010017151.1, on the reverse strand, counting down.
GCTCTAATTAGTGCCATTAACTCTGCTTGTTGAGCCAAGGCCACCCCTGGAACATGAGCACTTTTTATTTCCTCAGTTAAGCATATTAAAGAGTAACCTGCATGATAAATTCCAGACTTGTCCATCTGTAAACCAATAGCATCAGCATGGCAAAGGGAGGTCTCCTGCAGGTTTGTCCTAGGAGACAGAGCTGCTTGGTTAAGATTATGCAGTCATGTGGCATTTCATCTGAAGGCAGGGACAGAATTTAGATTACCACAACTGGAGATTGTAACGTGGAATAGAAAGAACCGTAGGAGGCCTGTCTACTAACCGAATGGTGTTGCGTGTGGTGCGGGTTTGGAATCACTCCTGCAGAACTGCTGTCATGCAAGGTCGCAATTCTTGAACCACAGGGTCTGATTGTTGACTGTAGCATCCTACAGGTCTATTTTGATCTTCATTTTTTGAGTCAGAAAACCTAAGGCATTTCCCTGATTTTCTTGAACAATGAAAATGAAATATTATAATTTGGATGCTCAAAGCCTAAGACATCTATAATACTGTTTTTTAAATTTCTTCCAATGTTAACTGGAAGACCCTCATCCATGCCAGGATGCCTGGCTTATTTTGTTTTAAAAGAGTATATAAAGATTGGGTTTTTAAGGAGAAATTTGGAATCCAATTCCAGTTCCTACAGTATCTGGCCAACCCCCAAAATCTTCTCAGTTGATTCTTAGTTTTGGGACTAGAGGAGGCTAGTATTCTTTTATTCTACCTGGATTGATAAAAATGCCTTCTTTTGTTATTAGGTGACCTAAATATCTTGTTTTTGACAAAATTGAAGATTTTTCCTTTGAGACCTTGTGTCCCTTTGAAGGTAATTATTGTAATAAATGAATTCCATACTCTCTGGAGGTTTGTTTATCCCCTGGGCAGAGAAGTAAATCATCTACATACTGTAGGAAGGTGGATTTCTTAGGGAAGATGTCATTCAAAAGTCTACTTTTAATATTTGTGAAAATCAAGCTGGGCTCTCAGTATATCCCTGAGGCATAACTGCCCCTGTGTATTGTCTGCTCTCCGAGTGCAGATGAAGAAAAGTTCACTGTCGCTAGCCACAGGAATGCTAGGGAGGGCACTATGTCTGTGACAGTTAGGAACCCACCTTCAGTTGGGACAGCACATGGGGGTTTGGTACTACTGGATGCTGAGGAGGGGCTAGGTATTCACTGCTCTCAGATTCTGTGCAAACCTCCGCCCTTACCACTTGGTGTTCTTGCGGGCAGGATGGGAGCGTCATCAACCTCTCTTTACATAACCCAAATTATAGGTCTCATCCCTTCCAAGACCCTTGATCTTAAAGAGAATTGTTTAAGGTTCAAAAGAGGTTTTGATGGACCTGTTTTAGTTTTAACTGGGTCAGCCCAGATAATTTTCCCAGTATCAGTGGAGGATTTTGACCAAAATTGGGATCAGGTATTATTTTTAACAGCTCTGGTAATTCTTCATTGTTTAACAATGTAGTTTCCTTCATGACAATATAAATTGCAATTTGTGACCTAAGAAGATTAGATTTTGAAAAATTTTTGGACCTAATAATTCTATTTTATATTCTAAAGTCTAAGTCTATTCTAAGTCTAAATACATTTCCCTCTTTTGAGAGAAAGAGCTGTGGATACTATATAATTCTATTAATAAAAAGTTTCTCCCTATCAAATGGATGGGGGCTGAGGGGGCCAAGAGGAAAACATATATTCCCTGTAGGGGACCTACCTGAAAAACTGTAGATTGAAATTTGTATACTGATATGGAGTATTTGTTACAACCACAGTTTGTATTTTTTTTTTTTTTTTTTTTACTCCAAGGAATGAGACCTTGTAATAAGGTGAGATTTATCACTGGGGTAATGTAGCTTCAGTGCCAAAAAGAGCTTGTGTTTTTATCTGTTTAAATTAATTTCAATTTCCCCTGAAGTCTTAGTGAGGAGAAAAGAAAAGTTACATTTGATTTCCTTGAAGCATCCCTATTTTTTCTTTGGCTTGTTGCTGTTCTTTCTATTTTAACTTTCAACAATTCCTTTTAAAATGTCCAGTTTTTTTCATTAATTGTGAAGTGGGGGATTGGGTCAGTTTGGGAACTTGTTCGGCTGTTTGAGGGTTACAGACTGGTTTAACAATTGTTTTAGTTGTAAACTCATAATCTTACTGCTTTTTCTTTCTATTTAATTTTCCTTTCTTTCTTCCCCTTGGTGAGGGTATGGGGCATTTGATCAGTGAAATTAACTGGATTATGAGTTTGAGAGGTAACCAACCTGGGGAATCAGCTCTTTATCATGACCAACAATTATTTCTCTAATCCGTTTATAAGTTTAAGTTAGGAGAGTGTCATTTGATCAGCATAACTTGCTTCTTATAGACCTCAATATTGTTTAAACATTTTTTCAACTCTTTCGTAGTATGACATTACAGGCTCATCAATATTTTTTTGACATTGTTGTATTTTGCTCCAATCACTAACCGTTCTTTGGAAAACTCAGGGGTGGCAGCCAGTAAGGCTTTGGCTGTGCTGGGGGCTCGTTCGAGACCAGCTTCGGGAAATTCACGGACGGCCTCTAGAGCATGTCTCCAGTTTTCTCCTAACCAATCCTTGCTTTACTTTCTGACACTAACATGTAACCAGTTGACACAAATCAAAGAGTCATGGTTGTATGTCAGAATGTTCAAGCACGTTCTCCAGCAGCTTGGGCTGAGCAGGAGCAGGCTCTGCAGCTGTGCCCAGCACTCCACTCTTGCCCGAGACTGATGGACCAAGGCGAGCTCTGCTCTGCCAGATACAGGTGTCCCCAGACGGTGCCAGAGCAATAGCAGTGGGAGGAGGGAAAGGGAACTAAATCTGGACCAGGAAATTCTGACAAAAGAAAACAAAGACCTGAAGGGGCAAGAAATGTTGGAGTCTCTTCAGCTCAGAAATCATTGTAGACAATCCTTTGTTTTCCTCTCACGAAGAAATAACTTTATGGGAATCTCTCTTAGAGGCTTCTAAGTACCACTGAAAATAGCTCTGCCAGTTATTTTGTTGTAATTTATAGCTGGCTTTTTCTAACTGAGCATACGCATAAACCAGTTTCGGTATTTTAGAGGTACCCATCTTGGCCATTGTAACCAGGGGTCATTTCAAGTTACATGAGATTGTTTTTCTAAATAATTGCACAAAAAGGCAGTGTTTCATTAAACATGAATACAGCTGGTGAGTCTCTCTTTAATGAGGAAGACTCAGATTTAGAAGTTCGATTGCCTATAATCTAGACTTTGCTTTCGAATGACCAAAAACATCCTGGGGGGATGTTTTGTGTCGAGTGTGCTGCTTTTGGGAACAACGCTGCAAGGCGTCACCCTGCCATTGGTTCTTTCCTTCCCTGTGTCTCAGTGGTTCCAGCTCTTCCATAGTGTGATCGAGGCATGGGGTGATCAGCTTTTATGTGCGCCCACTGGGCTCAGCAAGGCTCCCTGCATGCTCTTCCTAAGGGATCCCTTTGAGATCCTCTCCTCTCATGAGGGACAAGTGCCAACACTCCCCCAGGCCTTAGTTGACTGAAGCACCTTTAGCGGGAAGGAACAGTGCCCCTCCTCTTGGAAAGCCACCCTTGTAGACAGTCCTTTTACAGTTTGGTCACTCAAGAAGAAAGCTTAGGTTTCATCAGAATCTGGCCAGTTTTTAAAATTACAAACTTTTAGCTTAAGCCACATTCACTTCCTTTCAAAGAGAAGCTGTTTTCTCCCTGACCAAAATTCCAAACAAGAAAAGATTATAAAAACCTTAAGAATCAATTCCAAACAAAACTCGAACCTCAGAGAAAAGTGCGAAATCTCAAATCTGATTAGCAGAATCTCTAGAGACTAACAAACGAAACACCCACCTTGCAGTAGAGCTTCCTTCAGTTCCAACCCAGTCAAGTCAGAGATGTGTGTGTCTCAGATAAAGTCTAAATCCTCAACCATGCCGGGAGGATTTGAACCCAGAAGGGCCTTCCCAGGGATCCCCATTGATGCTGGTGAGGCCACATGAAGAAAAGTCATGTGGTACCAAGGCTCTTGTCAGCACAGTGACAGGATCCCTGGAGGTCTTCTTCGGGTCCCTTCATGGTCACCAAAATGTCAACCTTAAATAATGAGATTCAGAATATATGATTTAAGTATAGAGTCTATTTGAGTGCAGGGCTTGCGGATAGCTACCCAGGAGTCACTGACTCCAAACAAATACGCATTCCAGAGTGGAGAAGTTAAGACGTTACTCACATGGGTAGAGACACAATTTTAGTAGCACTGCAACATTTTCCAAACAAGACCAGGGCATTTGTTAGAGTGATTTGATTAGCTACAGAATTCTACATTCCAAGGAAGATTACTTTATCTATGAAGAAGGACAGTGATCTAAGAGGGGTCTTAATTCTGGTGCCACTTAATCTCATTAATAATTATTTACAGGGAGAAAAAGGCAGAAGTTGCAGCCGCATGTCACATGACTCATGTTGCGTAGCCACTCTCCTCTGGAGGCTCAGATAATTTAAAGCTCCGACAGCTTTAAGTTTTGATTATTTAATTTCACATTATTTTGTCCAGATCCATCAGAGGAATTACTATCTATGACACACTCTTATTAAATGCATTTCTTAAATAATAAGACCTGAAATTTGAAATCACTCCTTGATCCACAGGCAGCAGAATGGATATTGTGTTAGCGGGCATGAAAACAACATTAATCCCCTTGTACATTTCCATCAGAGCTCTTGTGTGAATAGGTGCATTGTCAATATTGCCAATGAGCAGTAATATTTTGAAAGGAATCTTTTTTTTCTGAGTAGTAAATCTCAACCATGGACTTAAAATATTCATGCTGTAAATAGATGTGCTGTTTTCCAGGCTTTGTTGTTCCATTTATAGAGCACAGGCAGTGCTGTAAACCAGCGGATCAAGGGGGCTCGGACACCGAAGTTCAATTAGCCAAATTTTATTAGAGAAATCCTGCACAGGGGCTGTCACCTCTCCATGCAAGGAGGGAGAGCAGCCCTGAACTCTTTTTTTCATGGGTTTTTATACTTTTTTGCAGGCAGGTGCGAGCTAAAGCAAGCAAGCTGTTTTACAGAAGCTGGAGGTGTGCGGTTAGTTATATCCTGTACCAGTTGGCAGCAGCTAGTGAGAAAATACTGTTTTTAATTCTTTTTGTCTTCATACATTTTCTAAGAACGACAATCCTCACTCTACTCAACTCCCCCCCCCTTCTTACCCTAACCCAGTACTTTTCCATTATTACTTAGCAGAGCATGACAAGCACCATCTTAGGCTGAGTTACTTCATTCCCAACTGATCTTGTTAGTAAATCAAATCCTTGATTCTATGAGGGGCTTTGAGTCAGGTAGGGGCTGGTACTGGGAACTTAACACTAATAACTTTATTGCTTGCACCCGATTTTGTATGAAAGCCATGAGGAGGTTGATTATAAGGGGCCCGCAGGTGAGTCCTGTAAGGAGGAGGACTAGCAGACCAGCGAGTGCAGACAAGAGTGTTGTGAGCCAAGGGGACCAATTAAAGAGACTCTCATACCAGTATTGGCCTTCTTTTTGTTGTTCTTCCCTTATTTTGATTCTTTTTCTGACCAAGGCTAAACTATCTCTGATTACTCCAGATTTATTAGCATAGAAGCAACAAGTTTCTCTAAGAGCCATATAAAGTCCCCCTTGTTTTAGGAGTAGTAAGTCCAGCCCACGGCGATTTTGCAGGGCAATTTCCGCCAATGAGTTCAGGGAGGTCTCTAGGTGAGAGATAAAGCTCTCGAGCTCTTTGAGATCCACATTGATCTGGGTGGTGAAGGTTCGAAAGCTGGGTCTTAGGGGCCCGGTGGCCAACGCGGTTATGCTCATAGCGGCGGATCCAGGTAGTCCCACTCCAACCAAGAGAGGCACCAAGATGGGGGCTCTGGTCCACCTGTGCAGTCCTGCAAAGTGTTCCAGTCCACCTTCTCCTGAATAATAATACACATAGTTGGGGGAAATCAGTCATGTTCCTTGCCCCTGGAGATCTTCAAGGGTTAGAGCAGGCATCTCTTCCAATCACTGCAGGAGTTCTTAATTACATTCCTAATGCTAGTATCTGTATTTCCTATTGAAGCGTTAGTGGCAAGCCCGACATAGTATGGAGGAGAGGGGTTTAGGCACAACCAACAATCTTGGGTAGCATTTGGGTTTGTACTGTCGATAAACTTGAACACTGCATGTAGGGTTTTTAATACAGAATGCTGGGCAGTCTCGCCCTGCTCTGCAGGTGCAACCGGGTCCAGCTGCGTAGGCTCTCGGGTCGGAGCTGCGGAGCTCAAGCTCGGAGCTGCGGAGCTCAAGCTCGTGCTTGAGCCTGTGGCTGCAATTTTGGGAGTTCCTCGATCTCTAACTGGGTTTAGCACTGGGTTGGGCCGGATGGGTTTAGGGGCTTTAAGTCTGGGCACCTTTTGGATGGTAAATAAGACTCCTGGGTCTGGTCCTGTGACATACAGTCACAGTCCCCAAGTTCTCCCTGCTTTCCATTCATCTCGGTGCCAATCTTTAATGAAGAGTTTTAACCTGTTACAATTTTTGGTGGTGGTGCATGGGCTGTTTTGGCATCACCTGAGCCCAATACGTTTTTCAGAGTTAGTTCCTTTCCATGAAGCTATGGTCTCACAGCCCCAGGATTGACAGTAATAGTGTGCAGCCCCTCCGCAGCCTGCGGCATCAGCGGGACATGCGTAAAACTGCTGGTTTTTCAGCTTTTGGGCTAAGCTCTTGGATACACAACTCCACATACTTCCCTGGGCATTTAATCCCCCGAAGGAGGCAGGGGCACTCATTCCATACTTAGACACAAAAGCTTGGGCTAGCAAATCACATAGATCAAATTTAAAAGGAGGCTGTTGGTCGGTAGCGTTTGTCCTGGCAATTTCCTGTCCATCTTCGGTCCGAGATAGAATCCAGGTGTGGGGAGTTAAGCGATGAGATTTTCTCCAGCCCCACCCTGTTGTGTCTGGGGGAAACACCAGCAAAACTAGGAGGAAGACTAGGAGGATTGTCGGGACAAATGTACCTTTAACGGGTTGCTTGTGCTCTCTACCTTCCATGTTTCTGGCAACTGGCTGTTTTGTGCCCTTTTTACTTGTGTATAGTGGATCCAAGCCTTTTTTCCTGCTACCTTGACCGCTGTGGGAGTGGTGAGAATCACAAGGAAAGGCCCTGTCCACCGGGCCTCGAGGGAGTCTGGGTTATGTCTCTTGATCCACACCCAGTCACCAGGTTCCAGGCAATGAAGAGCGTTGAGGCCAGTGGGTGTGGATTCTGTATTTTGCTGGGCCCCGGCAACTTTCCGGAGATCCAAACGAAGAAGTTGGAGGGCCTGTAAAGAACTGAGGAAATCATGGTTATTTATGAAGGCTAGTGCCTCTTGTCTTAATCTGGTTATCACTGGTAAGGGAAAACAATACATGATTTCAAAGGGGGTAATGCCAGCTTTATAGGGGGTACAGCGGGTTTTTAACAAGGCAAAGGGGAGTAAGCTAACCCAATTTTCACCAGTCTCCAAGTGCAATTTGGTTAAAGTTTCCTTGATAGTTCTATTCATCCTCTCTACCTGTCCAGAACTCTGGGGCCTATAGACACAGTGTAACATCCAAGTAATCTCCAATGCCTCGGCTACTGCTTTTGAAATTTGGGTGGTGAATGCCGGGCCACTGTCAGACCCCAACGCTATGGGGAGACCAAATTGGGCAATAATCTCAGTGAGTAGGAGTTTTGCCACCACCTGTGCTGTTTCCTTTTTGGTAGGGAATGCTTCAGCCCATCCTGAGAAAGTATCTACTAGTACTAGCAGATACTTGTACTCGTACTTGCCTGGTTTGATTTCTGTGAAGTCTAATTCCCATTGTTCTCCAGGGCTTTGTCCTTTATGATGCTGCCCAATGAACCGTGGGGTTTTAGTCCCATTTACCTTTATACAAGTTAAACAGCGGTTGGTGATGTCTTTGGCTTTTGATGTTAAACTAGGGATGTAGAAATACTTTGAGACAAGCTGTTGGAGTTTAGTTGCACCCAGGTGGGTTCCTTGGTGGAGGTGTTGTAAAAGGTCATACCTAAGTGCCTCGGGGAGGAACACTTTGCCGTCTGGGGTTTTCATCCATCTGTCTGGTCCTTCTGTGAAGCCCATCTCCACCCCTGCCCTCTGCTCCTCAGGGGAATAGGTTGGTTTAGGGGGCAGGAGTTTTGAAGGTAACACAGACAAGATATCCATTGGCCCCACTGGTCTTTGGGCCGCTTCTTTGGCAGTCTGATCAGTAAGTGTGTTGCCCCTGGTGATGTCTGAATTATCCTTTTGATGGCCCCAACAATGGATGATTGCCACTTTCTTAGGGAGCCAGATGGCTTCCAACAGGGCTAGGATCTCCTCTTTGTTTTTTATCTCTTTTCCTTCTGAGGTTAAGAGTCCTCTCTCCTGGTACAGGGCCCCGGGTACGTGTGCTGTGGCAAACGCGTACTGGCTGTCTGTATAGATATTGACAGCCTTTCCCTTTGCCAGTTTAAGGGCTTGAGTTATGGCTAAGAGTTCTGCCTTTTGGGCTGAGGTATCATGTCCCAAAGCCTGTGCCCATAGTACCTCACTTGTGGTGGTGACCGCTGCTCCTGCCATTCGTACTCTATTGTGAACGAAGCTGCTCCCATCCGTAAACAGTTGCAATTCTGCAGTCGGCAGCGGCTCATCCCGGAGGTCTGGTCTCAGACTGGACAGGGCATCCAGGACCTGTTTGCACCTATGCCCTGGCAGAGTGGGGTCATCGCCTGGGAGGAGGGTGGCTGGGTTGAGGGCTGTGGTGTGTAGGAAGCTTACCCGTGGAGGGTCCAGCAAGAGTACCTGATACTGGGTGATGCGGACGTTGGAGATCCATCAGTCAGGGGGGGCTCCGTAGCAGTGCTTCCATTGTGTGCGCACCAGCAACCTGTAAGTCTTGACCCAGGGCTAGTTTCTTGGCCTCTTTCACAAGTACGTCGGATGCAATGGCACACATACATCCCGGCCACCCAGAGGCTATGGGGTCTAGCTGTTTAGACAAATAGGCAACTGGCAGTCACCAGGGCCCTAGTGTCTGGGTTAGGACTCCTTTTGCTATTCCCTAGGTCTCGGATGCAAACAGCTAAAATGGCTTTGCCATGTCCGATAGCGCCAATGCTGGCGCAGCTGTGAGAGCTGCCTTTAGCTTTTCAAAAGCTTGTTGCTCTTTTTCTGTCCATATTAAGGAGGGATCTTTTCCCCCTGTACTGGAATACAAAGGCTTAGCCAGATCAGCAAACCCTGGGATCCAAAGGTGGCAATACCCCACAGCTCCCAGGAACTCCCGGACCTGCCTTTTTGTGGTGGGCACAGGTATTTGCAGTATAGCTTGTATTCTACCTTTAGAGAGAGCCCGATGGCCTCCTGTCAACTCGTACCCCAGGTATGTTGCCACTTAGGTACAGAGCTGAGCCTTCTTAGCTGATACCTGGTAGCCCAACCTTTGTAACTCCAGTAAGAGGTCTAAGGAGGCTTGCCGGCACTCCTCCTCTGTCTCAGTAGCCCCAGTAGGTCATCTACATACTGGAGTACGGTGGCTTCAGGGTGTTTCTCTCGGTACTCCTGTAAGTCCTTACTCAGGGCCTCATCAGAGAGTGGGTAAGTTTTTAAACCCTTGGGGGAGGCGTGTCCAGGTCAGCTGTCCTGAATGCCCCCCTTCAGGGTCTGTCCATTCAAATGCAAAAATTTGCTGGCTTAGCGGAGAGAGTGGTAGGGAGAAAAAGGCATCCTTGAGGTCCAATACAGTGTAGAATACTCGTGTTGGGGGTATGAGACTTAGCAGGGTGTGAGGGTTGGGCACCGTCGGATGGATGGTTTCCACCCTCTGATTTACCTCCCTCAAGTCCTGCACTGGTTGATAGTCATTGGTCTCAGGCTTTTTGACAGGCAGGAGCGGGGTATTCCAGAATGACTGACAGGGAATTAAGATCCCAGCATCTCTCAGACACCTAATATGTACAGCTATGCCCCGCCATGCTTCCAGAGAGATGGGGTATTGGCGGACTCACACAGGGGTGGCAGTGCTGCAGAGCTGTACAACTATAGGTGGCTGATGCTCAGCCAAACCTGGGGGGTTAGTTTCAGCCCAGACACCTGGGACCTGAACTTTCCAGTCTGCCAGCAAGGGGGAGGGTCTTTGGGTTTCTGAGACTATCCCCTCAAAGAAGATACATTTGTCAGCAAGGGGAGCCGAGTACAGGATGCACCGTGGAGTCTCAGGGAGAGAAAGAGTGGAGCCCTCCGAGCCAAAAGAAATGGTGGCATGCAACTTTCCCAGGAGGTCTCCCTAATAGCGGGTATGGACAGTTAGGCCTAACCAGGAAGGAGTGTGTGATGACACCTTTTCCCAAGTCCGTGAGCCTGGCGGTTGTCCAGGGGTACATCTTAGGTTGCCCCGTTGCTCCCACTATGGGAGTTCTGGTCTCAGTTAGAGGACCCACGGCTTCCTTTAGCACAGAGAAGGTGGCTCCCATGTCAACTAGGAAGTCCATAGGCCGGCCCCCTACCTTTAGAGTTATCGGCTCCTGGGGGCCGAGTGGGTAAGAGCCCTGACCTCCTCATTCCACATTCTCTAGGAGAATTGGGGTTGGCATTCCCTTGGGTCTCCCCTTGTTTGGACATTCATTTTTCCAGTGTCCAGATTGTCTGCAGTTTGCACACTGGTCGGATGTCAGCAATTTTCCTTTGCGGGAAGTTCCCTCTGGAGGGTTTCTAAGAGCTCCCGCGGGAAGTCTCCCCTGTCTTCGGGGCTGTTTATACTCCTGCAAGGCGGCGATGACGACCTTTGCCGTTTTTCTAGTGGCTACCATCTCTGCAGAGTCTCGATTGTTGAAGACTTTTTGGGCTACTTCAACCAACTCATTGAGATTTTTCCCTTCAAATCCATCTAATTTCTGCAAATTTTTTCTAATGTCTGGGGCTGACTGTGACACAAAAGTGACATTAATCACCCTGCGGTTTTCCGGGGCCTCCGGATCTATGGGAGTATAGGTCCGGTATGCCTCAATCTCTCTAAGAAGGTGGTCGGACTTTCCCCAGTCCCTTGAACCAATTCACTGACCTTAGACATTTTCGTGAGTTTTCTAGCAGCTCCACGGAGGGCCTGCAGCAGAGTCTGGCGATACTGGGTCAACAACCCCCAACCTTGATCGGTGCTCGGGTTCCAATCCGGTCTGTGGCTCGGGAAGCGGGTCTCTATGAAGCCCACATCGGATGTCAGCTGTCCATCAGGCCCCAAAACAGCCTTCTGCGCCTCGCAGTTAATCCTTTCACGCTCTTCAGACGTGAAGAGGACTTGCAAGAGCTGCCCTGGCTCGTGTCTGTGTAGAGGTAAAGGGATTTTTCAGGATGAGGAAGTCTAAGAGGTGGTGCCTGGAGTAGAGTGTCACGAAGCTTCAGAAAGACGCAGCAGACACCTTGGGGGTTTAGTAAAGGGCCAGCGGAGGCTGCCTCGTAGAGGGGTTTAGCAAGGAGAGAGAAGTTAGGCATCCAGTGTCAGAAGAAACCAGCAAATCCAAGGAAGGACACAATGTGTTCGGCAGTCGTGGGTGGTTGGAGATCGCGAAGAGCCCGTTGGCGGTCTACAGTGAGGTCCCGGACATGGGGGTGAGACGAAGCCCAAGTTAAGTGACTGTGGGCTCCGACAGCTTGACATTGGAGGGGGACACTCGATAGCCCTTGGAAGCAAGAAAGTTAAGTAGGGAGGCGGTGTGGGTCTCAGAGTGCCGTGAAGAGGGCCTGCAGAGCAGTAGGTCATCGACGTATTGGAGAACAGCGCTAGGCTTTAAAGGACATGGGAGTAGGGCCTGGGCCAGAGCCTGACCAAATAGACGGGGGCTGTCCCAAAACTCCTGGGGCAAGACAGTCCAGGTGAGCTGTCTGGATGTGTTTGTGTCAGTATCTTCCCACGTAAAGGCAAAGAGATTGTAACTGGCTGGGTCTAAGGGGATAGTAAAGAAGGCATCTTTGAGGTCCAGAACAGAAAAGTGGGTGGTGGAGGGCAGAATATGAGAAAGTAAAGTATAGGGGTTAGGCACAACAGGGTGTATGGGGATAACAGCCTCATCAATGAGCCTAAGGTCCTAGACCAGCCGGGAGGAGCTGTTTGGCTTTGTTACCAGGAGAATGGGTGTGTTATAGGGAGAATTTGTTGGGATGAAAAGCTGTCCATGCAGAAGACGCTCTATGATGGGTTTTAGACCTCTGCGTTGGGTTGGTGAAATAGGAAACTGGGTGGGAAGGGAAGGACGAAGGATCTTTGAGTCGAATGAGGACGGGGTGTGGTGCGTGGCCATACTACTAGGGTGGAGTTGTCCCAAACCCGAGGATCTACAAGTTCAGGCGGGAGAGGGCATGTCTCGGGAGAGGCGGAGGGTGGGGGTGAGGAATCTGAAGAGAGAGAGGAAGAGCGGAGGTTCCAGAGGAAAAGTGGAGGGTGGTGCCCAGTTAGGTTAATAGGTCCCTGCCTAGTAGAGGAGTAGGGCAGGACGGCATGACTAGAAAGGAATGGGTAACAGGGCGGGCATCAGCAAGGCATGTTAGGGGACCAGTGATGGGAGGTTGTGAGGGATTCCCATCAATACCCATAACTGACACCTGGGAAGGATATAGGGGTCCCAAAAAGGATGGCAGGACAGAGTAGGTAGCCCCCGTGTCCACCAAGAAGGACATTGTCTTACCCGCTACCTTGTTGGTTACCCTGGGCTCGGCGAGCATGATCGGGGTCTCTGAGTCGGGGCCTCTTCAGTCTTCTGTAGCCAAACCCAAAACCGTCAACGGCAGGTCTGGGGGTGGAAGGACTGACTCTCCGGACTTTTGTCCCAAGGGGCAATGACTCTTCCAGTGTCCCTCTTGACCACAGGCCGGATAAGGTTTAGTGGGCTGACGTGGCTGCGGGCACTGGTTGGTCCAGTGGCCCGCCTTACCGCATGTGAAGCAGGTGCCCGGTGGACTGCAGCTCATAGCCTTTGATGAGGTCTGGCGTTCCGCTAGCGCCACTGGCCGCAGGGCTGCAACCAAGGCTTGGGCCTGGATCTGTGCCTTCTGGCGGGCACGAGCCTCCTTTCGGGCCTCGGCCTGCTCATCTCGGGAGTTAAAACTTTAAATGCCATATTTACCAGGTCTCGGATAGGGGTTTGAGGGCCTTTTTCCGCCTTTTTAAGTTTCTGCCTAATATCAGAGAAGGATCAAGTAATAAAGTTCATTTGTGGTGAGTGTGGAGGAGAGAATGACAAAGATGTCATGCCAGGTGAGGTCGTGTGCCTGTGTGAGATAGCGGAACTCTTTAGCGCAGGCTGTGGGGTTGTTAGAAAAGGAGCCTAAACGCTTCTCCATCTGAGAGAGATCAGAAAGGGAGAAGGGGACATGTATGCGCACAGCCCCCTCGGTGCTGGCTACTTCTCGCAGGAGACAGAGGAGGGTTTGCTCTGAGGGTCCCACGTGGGATCCAGTGTGGTGACTGACAGGGGACATTGGCGGAGAGCCGAGTGGTAGCAGAGGATGGCGGGGCACTGGGAGGAGAAGGCGGGCCCACATATGGTGGAGGCCGAGCAGGGGCGAGGTAAGGGAGTCAGGCAGGTCAGAGAAGGCGGAAGAGGTTTCTAATGGGTCCTTCGGCTGAGAGGTGGATGATAGAGGCCAAAGAAGGCGGAGGACTCCGCAAGGAGGATCTGTGGCGGGTCACAGGTCTGACAGAGGGAAGGACGGGAGCGCAGGTAGAAGAAAGCCTGGACACACGGGATCTCCCCCTATTTGCCATTTTGGTGACAAAAATTATCGAGATCTTGTACGATGTTGAAATTGAAAGTCCCATTTTTAGGCCACTGTGAGCCGTTGTCCAATTTGTACATTGACCAGGAGGTGTTACAATAGAAAATGAGTCGCTTGGGCCAAATGTCAGGCTTGAGGCCCAGGGCTGTGAGATTGGCCAAGAGACAGCCCAGGGCCATGCTAGATTCGATTTTGGAGGTTTGACTGCCCATGGTGCCCTAACCCAATGGAGAAAGGACGAGATCGGGGAGCTGGCGTCCCAGGTCACTGACCAAGCCTTGGAGAGAAGGCTCTGAGCCTTGGAAGGAAGGCAACAAGAGTACAGGGGACGTCTCCACCAGTATCTTGTGCCTGGCTGGAAGGACTGACTGAGTGGTCTAGGCGTCCCTAAGACACTCAGGTCCTTCAGGCAGAGGGTCTCTGACTTGGGCCCAACGTTTTATGGACAGAGACCCTGGAATGGATAAATTGGGCTAGGACCCCAAGGGCAGAGGGACTTACCCAGGCCAATTAGCCGACTGGCGTCCAGTGGAGGTCCCGGTCCGAGGTCAGGAAGACACGAGAGGGGACGGCGCGACCAAGGCCCTGAGGCAGGCCGGTGCGGCCAAGACTCCCCTCCAGGGTTTTGGCACAAATGTAAAGTTGGTGATGGCAGAAAGAAGGTGAGAGACAGACAGAGTAGGGCCAAACAATGTGGCTTTATTGACTGCTCCCGGGTGAGGTTCACGGTCCCGAGGATTGGGGTCCAAGAAGTCACGCCCGTTTGAAAGGGGTGAGGGCTTTTATGCTATCTGAGGTAGGTCGGGGGCTTTTGTCGGGAAGAGTTGGGGATTTTCCACAGCAACCTTTGGAGGTTATTGAGGATTAAGAGGGGTTGGTGGTATTTGCAGAATCCGGGAATCAAAACTTTATCTGGGTGGGCATCCGGGTGTGGTTATCCTTCAACTTAGCTGGGCCTAACAGTCACCTTTGTGGGTCTCTCTTCTCTTTAGAGAGGGGAGGGGGTGCCCGCCACCAGCCATACAGAAACTAGTATCTCTTTCTGGATCTAAGTTTTTTTGGATAAGGGCCTCCTGGACCAGGCCTCTCTTTTATTTAACTTTTGTTTCCCATTTTTTTCATCTCTATCTTTTTTAAGATTTCCTCAACTTTATCTCTCAATGTCTTCTAGCACAGTTTTGCATTTCTGTTTTTATTACTTTTTAAAATTTATAAGAACTGATTTTAGTTCTCCGAAAAAAGAGTTTTTTCAAAGGGGCACCCTGTTGTTTTCGGATCCATTAGATAGACTGAGGGATCAGTCTGAGGGATCCATTAGATAGACTTCTTTTCCAATGTCTCTTCATCCTTCATTGTGTCTCCCAAATTGCCTTTTTTCTTGCTGTTTTGGCCTCTTTCATGCTTGCGCTCTCTCGCCTGGAGGTGTACACCTGTCGCACTCACACTGAGGTCTGGCCTCACAGGCTTTCCATCCAGCCGGGCTGCTGGAGAAGAGTCCCAGCCACAGCAGGGTGTGCTGTCATCCCGCTCGTACCAGCTCACAAGGTTTTCTGCTCCCAACTCCAGAGGTGCTTAGATACTCTCAACGCACCTTGATCATTTTAGGGCTGACAAGATTGTCTCAGGCCAACTGTTACACTGAAAGCCAGGAAATACATTCCATTTCCTGCCTTGGAATGTTGCTGGGAAACCTGCTAGCTGCCTACAAAGGGCTCTTTTGAGTCCTGTAAAATATTAAGATGTGAGACTGGGGTTTGAGCTTAAGTTCTGATTGAAGCAACTTTCCTGAATTGGTGCACGACTAAATATTTGGAGAATTACTACCATATGACCTTTCTTTTTGAAGACAAATGACTCACTGCTTCACTGACTCAAGCCACATCATCATAAACTTTTCCCTGAAATAAAGAGACCAAGGGCACGAGTTTCCTCTTTTCCTGCTCACAGATGTTGCACAGGGGCTGGGGAATGAGGCAAATGTTCTTTGTAGACATTAGATGTTACATATACTGCCACTGGACAATGACTGAAAACTCTTCACACAGCACAACCACGTAACCTTGTACATAAACCTTACATGTTTTCAATGTTAGAAAATGTGAGCATAAACAATTCTTACTTGTATATATAACTGAGACTTCCCATTAGCAGTTCTGGGGCCTTTCTCTTCTCTTACAAAGTGATTTCCCTAAACTGGGAATTTGTAAAAATGATGGAAAAGTATGGGTATTGTTTTCTAAGTACAAATATTTTAAAACTGGCCACCCTACTTCCTGTATTCATGGGGCCCTGGAGCCTGCCCATCTTTTACTTCCTGAATATGGAAGTTAGTGGATAGTCAAGATGTGAAGTTCTTTAAATGTTAAATGACATATTAAATAACATGTATAGTAAAAACTAGCAATAGGAAAGCATCGACAGCAATGAATAGGATAGACTCCTGAAGTTTCCACTATAATAAAGGAGATAGAGATTCTATCATTTAAGCCCAGTTACTTATGGGAAACAGTAATTCTGAGAAGTGATCTAGTTCTGGAGTTTTTAACTGGGGTGAGAGTGGGACTGAGTTTTCTAACATTTTTAAAATGTGTGTTGGTGTTGTTTTGAGACAGAGTCTCACTCTGTTGCCTCGGTCTACGTAGAGTGCAGTGACATCATTGTAGCTCACTGCAACCTCAACCTCTTGGGCTCAAGTGATCCTCCTGCCTTAGGCTTCCGAGTAGCTGAGACTACAGGTATACGCTGCCATGCCTGGCTAATTTTTCTGTTTTTGGTAGAGACGCCATCTCGCTCTTGCTCAGGCTGGTCTTGAACTGCTGAGCTCAAGCGATCGTCCCTTTTCAGCCTCCCAGAGTGTCAGGATTACAAGCATGAGCCACCGTGCCTGGCAGAAATGTGCTTTTGTGCATTTTTGCATAGAGGGTTTATGTATCTTTCATCAGATTTAACACAGAAGAACACTGGTTCCTGACCAGACCAACCAGGTCATTTTACAGAAGAAACTGATGCCCACTGTCAGACACCTAAGCAGGGCAGACTCTGCCTACCATGCCAGTGTTTTCCTCCTTCAACACCAGCTGCTCATTACGAGATGCTCATGACTATCTTCAAGGCAGGCACTGCACCAGGTGTTCACGTCCATTGTTGCCGATCTCCTGAACATCACCACAGGGAGGCATTCACGACTCCCATTTGGGATGAGAGGCCCAAGGTCACACTGTGAAGGTCAGAACTGCAGCCCAGGAGGCCATAACTCCAGAGCCCACACTGGCTTGAGGAAAACTTTTTTCCATTCTCCCACCCTCATTGAAACATAAGGTGACATAAGGCCATGAGACAGACACTGAATTCGACTCAAAACCCACATCACCATTTGGGGTTGGTATGAGTGAGGATGGGCTATTTAGAATTAACACCTTGAACACCCAGCAGTGATTCTAATATAACCTGGATATCCAAACTTTAACAAATACTTAAACCTCCTCTACCCCCAAACCTGGAAACACTCCCACGAGGCAGCCAGTGACCTAGTTCTAACCCAGTGCCCATTGCAAGTTCTGGTGTGTGCTGTGGGCCAGCCTTAAGGGTTTGCCTCCGCAGCTTCGGGACAGGCTGTCAGTTGTTGCTAAGGGTTTAATCTATACCAGGTTCGATCAAGACTCAGGGGGTTCTGGTTCTGACCAGCCCTTTGTCCTAATCTATGAGCAAGCTCTTCTCTCGCTTCAGCTACTGTCCTCCAGCCAACAGTATGTAGTCACCTGCTTGGGCTGCCATAACAAAGTATCACAGACCGGGTGGCTTAAACAGAAATTTATTTCTCACCGTTCTGGAGGCTGGGAAGTTTAAGATCAAAATGCCAACAAGGCAGGTTTCATTCTCTTGGCTTGTAGGTGGCCACCATCTCGGTGAGCTCACATGACCTCTTGGTGCATGTCGGCAGGGAGTGCAGGTAGGCTCTCCGGTGTCTCTTATAAGGCACCAATCCCATTAGGAGGGCCCCACCCTCATGACCCCATCCAATCCTAATTGTCTCCCAAAGGCCCCATCTCCAAGCATCTTGTCACATTCAACATATGAATTTAATCCATAGCAACTATTAATAGCTTCCCTGAAGTCCTTGTCCTCCTCTCCCCGCACAAGAGTGGCGTGAGTATATGTGACCATGAGACTGGTACATATTACAAAAGGAGTTCAGACATTTCAAAATAGAATTAATTTAACAACTCATAGGACAGAAAGCTCATCCATCCAATTCCTTTTAATCACTGAACTGTATCTTATTTCAAGGGGAGAGAATTTCAGATTTTTTCCCCTCAGGAATAGCACACTGGCAACTCTGGGGCCGAATCTAAACCACAGGTATGTTTTATATGACCTATTTGGTTTTAAAAACTTTGAATGGGTTGGCCGTATTTTAAAGTCTGACTTCACATGGAAATCCAGATTTCCTGCTTCTCTTGAGCGTGGGAACATTTGGCACAATGTGACTACTCTTCCCCGAGGAGGACTGCAGAGGAGCCAAGCAGGGGCTGCTCCCCAACAGGCAGGGGTTCCCCTTCCCTTCACTCATCCACCTCTGCTGCCCTTGCAGGCCCAGCGTTCAGCCCTGGGCTCCGCACACGGGCACCGAAGCTGGCCTCTGGCGGTCAGACAGGCCTGCTGGAATCAGTCCTCCCAAGGAATTCTGTATTCTCTAGCTTTTTCTGATCAACTAACTCCAAATTCTACATTTCTCTGTACAATGAGGATGGCTTGACTGTGTGAATAGTCCGTGTTTTAGTCTCTGGATGGAACTCATTCAACTCAGCTGCCAGGTATCCTTCTTAATTTGGAAACTAAGTTATTCTCTGGGTCTTGCCTCTTGAACGTCATATGCTGGCAAATAGGCAGCAGCTCAAGGGAAAGATGTTTTAATGTGTAGGAGACAGATGGTCTTGCTGACCAAAGATTTGGAGCCAAGATAATTACTTTTTAGTTATAGATTATATAGCAACATGACCACTCAAATATTTTTTTAAATTACAAATCACTTATAGAGACCTAAATAAGCCCTTGGGATTTGTTTTACCCTATTCCTGATCCAAGTATAATGAGAACAGTTAGTGTTCATGATTGCTGACTTCGTGTACCATCATCATCATCATTATCGTTATGCCTTACAGTTCCCAAAGCCCTTTAACAGCCATATTTAATCCTCCTAACAACCCTGTGAGGGATGGACTGAGAATTACCTACCTTATTTTAAAGATAAGGAAACAAAATCAAAGGAGTGTTTGCATTCCTTTGTCACATCCCCTCTGGCCAATAAAAGGGAACTACTTAGGTAAGAGGCCATGCATTCCTAAAAACTCAAGTAGGTGGTTAAACTCGTGGACAGAAGAGGTTGCCAGAAACAGATTGAGTTTATCTGCAATATTTTTTTCGAATTACTCTTATTAAATCCTAGTAA
The DNA here is from genome assembly GCA_963574885.1 of Lepilemur ruficaudatus. Classification (NCBI taxonomy): domain Eukaryota; kingdom Metazoa; phylum Chordata; class Mammalia; order Primates; family Lepilemuridae; genus Lepilemur; species Lepilemur ruficaudatus. The sequence goes on along the minus strand of CAUYRT010017151.1, from coordinate 15,603 downwards.
AGCTTAGTTGTTCAGACTTTTCATCATAGAACGGACAATTTAAGCATCAGAGAGGTAGCACAGAATTTCCGGACCTGAAGAGATTTAAAGGGATTCTTGAGCTGATCACTTGGAGATGATCCTTGGTTTACAGATGAGATCCCAGAGTAGTCCCTTGCCCATTTTCTAGTGTTCTTCCTTTGCATTGCTCCTTAGACTGCGTTACTAGTATGTCTTTGAGTTTTGTCATCTCTGATCACCTTCCCCCATAACAAACACACCGAATGAATTCCACTGCTGTTTATCTTAAATAGATCTCATCACCACTAGGCCTGGATGCCCATGACTGGTGCTCAGGACACTCGCTGGTCCCTCTCTGGGTCTCAGGCTGGGTTCTCTCCTCTCTGGACCCTATATGCCAACCATACCAGACAACCCACCCCTCCAGGCATCCTATATTTACTTCCTGTTAACCTGCTCTAGCGGTCTCATGTTTGTATCTCAGGACTGAGGAAAACTGCTTCATGCTTAAGTCTCAGATAAAGCCTCCACCCTAAAAGAGCAAAACTCAGTTTTGCCTGTCACACACACTTGCTTGACATTGCTGCTGTCATGACACAGTGGTTCAGAACAGACTTCAATGTCATGTACAAGTATAATAGTTTTGATTTCTTACTGTTATTAGCTGTGTGACTTTTGGTAAGTTGCTTTACTTCTCTGAGCCCCATGCCCTTCACCTGGAAGATGGAATTGTATCACCAAGCCCATAGGTTTGCTCTAAGGATTAAATGAGGTTATGCATGTTTGGCAGACAGTATATATTCAATAAAGATTAGCTACTATTGGCATCTAAACATCAAAGATTGCAGATTAATTTAAATGGGACTTTAAATATTATAAATATTCACAATATTTATATTCTTATGTAAAAGAATAAGGCTGTGTTGATTTACGCTTTCCCAAACATCTACTCCCAATTTAGCTGTTATAATCTTTTACTGAACATATTTTTATGACCAAGTACTGTCTAAAAACTAAAACCCTAGTTACACAGTAAAATACTTAACATGAGTGTATTACTCCATAACCTTTGAAATGATAAATTTGACGCAAAATTTTGAATTAGTGATTTGTAACAGTTCTAAGTTTCCATTCTAGCTGTTCTTACACACCAAATGTGGAATAAATTTGATTCTTGTTTTGAAAAGCAACATAGAGGTCTGGGGACTTCTCCATTCTTTTAAGAAGTATTCGTGTATATTTTTAATGTCTGTATTTTCTTGTAGTTTGTGGTCACATTAGAAGAGCTATGTGCTGAGATCTGTTACTGAAGTATCCTCTGGCTCTTTAATTTTCTCTCCTTTTAAAAATATTAGAATTAATGTCATGTACATTAAAGTCTTTATATTAATAGCTTGACACATTTCTGAATATTGTATGGGAAATAAATGAGATGTCTGTTTCTGGAAACTTAGATGTGGCTGAAATATTAGTGAAAGGAGTTAGGAGTGATCAGATACGTCAATATAGCTGTCTATACAAGGAGTTAGGGATGTGAGGTAAAGTCTGTGTTTATTCCTACTTAGAAATGCATCTTAGAAATTGATGCATGAGGTCTTCAGAGGGAAAGATTAAACTAGAACAAATATATGTCATTAACAAAGCAGTCAATTCCCTTTATTTTTAAAATTTTATGTACACATATGAATGATCTGTATAATGTACATTCAATATAGAAAGCTTTATATATTTGATAATGTATAGAACATTACACAATTACACTAATCTCTTACATAACATCTTGACATCCACTTTAAATTTTTTTTTTTGCACAAACTCCTTTTCATTCAATTTGGTAAAGCCAGTTACACATACTGGCGTGTACTGTGAGCTCTCAGAAAGTTAATGATTGAGGATACTAGTGAAGGGGTTTAGGGACAAAACCCAATTGTGTTTGATGGTGGGAGGATGACGTCCAGGTAAACTCGATGCGGGAGAGGGAAATACCTTTTTCTCGGGACAAGTGACTTAGCCCAATTTCTGTAGACTGTAGCTCAACCCCACAGTCACACTAATTTAAAAAAAAAAAAAATTACAAAAACTAGGAAGAAAGTTTTGTCTTTTTGATTCACAGTCTTGTAAACAGATATAAAGGAACAAAATGTGCTTACATACATCGAAGAAAAACAATTCCTGTGTACCCACTTAGGTTGATCCACAGAGTGCTTTCTTGTAACGTGATACAATTAGAATCACTGACTTTTTTCCTAAATAAAAATATATTTATAGAAAAAGGAATAACACTGTCATGAAACCAGAAGAAAGGCAGTAAGAGTTTGCTTCAACGTATCAGCTGGAGGAATGTGGACTCGGCACTGGCCTTTCAGCGTTTATTGTCTCTCGTGAGTATTTCAAGTCTGATAGCCAAGGTCTCCTGCCTCATGGTCTACGGGAGGCGGCAGGTTAGACATGACTGATGTGGATGTACCTGCGGTAAGGTAGCCAGCAACTCCAGGTCCTGCAAGAAAGAAATGAAACACACATTTTCTAGAGAGAATAGTCATGTGAAAACACTGACCTTTATAAAAAACGTCAGAACCTGGTCAGGTACCCCATCATAAGGAATCTAATCTATTAGAATTATCTAAAATGTACAACTATACTTTAAGAAATAGCCACACAGTACCATTTTCATGGTTTGCTTTTAGTATAAACAAAGTTAAAAATCATTTCAAATTTATGCTGGACAGTAACACTGGTATGGAAATATGAAAAAAATTTTCCTTCTCACATCTGGGATATTCAATCTTTCAAAAAATCCTGGGCACTGAAAAAGCTATGTCAAATGGAAAAAATGGGAACAAACAGACGGAAAAAAAAAAAAAACAACTCTACACTCAGCTCATCCAAAAGTCATACATGATAAAATTATCAACACAAACGCTTCTGTCAACATTCAAGTTAACCTATTTTCATTTGGTGCAAAGAAATGCTATTATAACAAGTAACACCAAATGAACAGGGTTGCTTACTACACGAAGGTCTGTCAAAGAAAAGGCAGGCTCAGGACATTCATCTATCATTGGTCAGAGCAAGAATGCTAGGGGAAAAGGTATTGATATTTTAGTTTTATATGTCTTCTTTCATTCTAACAATCTCTACTGCATGGAAATGCTTTATGGGCCAGCATTACTCAAGATGCATCCCTGTGAGCATATTAATGGCTTTAGCCCCCTAGCGTTTAATTTAAACATTGCACAGACATTTAATTACATCTCGGAAGCACTGCACAAACTGTAACAAGTACTTTGCAAGAGACACTGTAGCATAATACTGCATACTGAGCAATACTTTTAGCTGAAATTGTAGGAAACAAGGCAGAGGACTAAGTAAGGAACATTGAAGGGTTAGGACGAGAAAGGCAGGTTTGGGAGCGGCATGCATTTAGCAAAACGTTTCTCTACCTGCTTCAGAGAGCTACACAGAAGTTAGCAAGCTGCCTGGCAGAGCGGATCTAAAGCCCACTCCTGAGGTGAAGGGGGCTGCTGCCAGTTAGAAGGGAAGGAGAGACACCTGAGGGGAAAAAAGAAATATAAGCAGCAAGGGAAGTTGTGAGGAAGTGCAAACAGCAGAGTAGTTTGATGGAGGCTAAATAAGGCATAATAGGGACTGATGTAGGACAAAAGGCCACAATTCAGATTCACCTTGTTTTCCACCTTACAAGCATTTGTACTGTGGATGTGAGATGGCTCGTACAGACACTGCACGTGGTTATATGGCCAGAGATGACAGCCTGCGTGAGCTGTAACCAAAGCCAAACAGAGTGCCCTGGCACTTTGTACTTACAAAAACCTCGTACTTAAACTTACAAAAAGGGCTTTCCCCTTTTTAAGATACCATGGGAGCCTGCATCTATTGACTACTGCTCTCAGCCAATCAGGGTGCTGGCCTTCCACAGACTGCTCAGGAAGAAGGCAGCTGGGTCAAAGAACCCCTCTGACGACAGTTCAGAGCTACGGCCCTGCACTGTTATCACTTCCCACCAATCTATCGTTCTCTGAGCTTTAGGCAACAGCAAGATGACTGCAAAACTATCAAATAGGTCTCCTCAAAGCTGTAACCCTTAAGAGTAAAACCTCAAACATTCCAGACTGGTATGGTTCCTGAGCAATTGTGATTGTGGGCTCAACTTGGTTCACATCAAAACAGTAGGTTATGAGACCAAACCATGAATGCTACATATAGAAAGTGAACTAAGGGTGCAGTTCTCAAACTGTGTGCTGAGACACCCTGTGGCAAATTCACAGGGGCACTGCTGGATGTTTAAAATTTGAAACACAGCGACATCTGCAGACTGCCATACAAACAGCTACTTTCAAGTTGTCTGTCCGGACATAACTACTTCATAAACTATTAGGTATTTCTTTCGGCCTACGGAGAAATGAAAAAAATTACTGAGACATTAAGGGCACTGTGAACTGAGAAAATTTGAGAATCTCTGGGCTAAAATCTAAATTGTGAAATGATAGGCCTGGAAGGAAGAAACCAAACTCTAGCCCCACCATCTGCCTCTTTAGGAAAGGCAAATCAAAATCGATTCCTGGGTATTTCTGCAAATGAAATCTGAGATGCTATGCCCCAGACCCCTTCCTTCTCCCCGAGGACGTGTCTGGTTTCTTGGGGCCAAAAGGTGCTTCCTGGTCTTTAGGATGACACAGAGCAGTTGTGCTCTCCAGAGAAAGGTGGAAAGGAAGAGTTAGGACCACCAGAAACAGGGCATATGGCAACATTGTGCAAGGCTGTCAGACTTCAGAGAAATGAGAAAAGATGGAAAGTCAGCAAAGAATCCCACAAAACGGAACTGGCTACCATGATGGAGTAAATGTACGAAAAGTTCATCTCCAATTCCAGCTCCTAAAAGCATCTTTGCTCTTGGCCTCTGCTCCTCCTTTTGCTACTGATTTTGTAGGGAAGAAAAATATGAGGATTATCATTGCTGAAATTATTTTTATGAGGCCTTGAGCTTGTTGGCACCAAGCTGTTCTAGAATTTAATAAATGCCTAAGTAATCGAGGGCTCTGAGTAATAAGCAATAACAATTTACCTGCATCATAGGAAAAAATCCACTGAAGCACTTTTAAACAAGAATTTACCATAAAACTATATGCCAGGCTAGAGAACTTAGGGAACTGGGCAGTCTCACTTCAATTTACGAACACTGAGTAATCCTACCTAGGACTTTTACATTTTTACCCCGAATCTTGAGCATGTAATTGAATGATATTTGCTCAGCAGCCAGGGAGAAGAAAATAATAAATGTATTTTTGGTCATCTGAACCTTACTTTGAAGTAGTAAATAACTTTCCTCCATCTTCCCTAAACAAAATGCACTTAACTTGCCAAACTCACCCAAAGATAAGGGTTGGCGACGTGTGTTCTGACAACACCTTATTCCATCATTTGCAAACTGATTAGAGAGAGGCTGGGTACAATTTGTATGTTCTGAAGATTGGGAATAGGATGGGCACATTTTAATTAAGTAAAATTCCAATTCAACACAGCATTGTACCGATTCCTGAAGTTCCACATAATGGCATTTTATCATTACAAGTACTTGCCCCTTTTATCAAACACATGACACACGAAATGTCAATGGAAAAGCTCAAACACAGAAAAACATTTGGCAACCCAAGCAATGAGCACACATCATTTCAACTGGCAGTAAACTTAGAAGCTATAGCTCTTGAAAACAGAATTAGTGCTTTTAAACAGGACAGACTAGAGCTGATGGAAAAATCTTCTTAAGCAACTAACATTGTAACAAAACAACATCCCAGATTGATGACGTGCCAAGAACTGGACAATTCCGGGGCCAGCACAGCTCTCAGCTAGTTCAGACTGTCTTGTGTGGACATGCCTATGGCTTCAGCAATGGTTTTTAGAAAGCACAGTAACATCAGGCCCCTTCCAGGTTGGGATTTATAGTATCTCCCCCTTGGCTGGGCTTGTATGGAACCTGTTGCACCTTGAACCGGCCAAACGATGAGAAGAAATTTGTACACTCCAGCTTTCTTCCCCCACTTAACCCTTAACCTATAGCTTATCACAGCTGCTTCTCACACTTCATTCAGAAGCCACCTCAGGGATCCAAGTAAAAAGCAAGGCACAGACAGGAATTCCGCCTTTTATTCCCTGTACTTTTTTTCTAGTTATTAGGAAATCTGGATGAGGGTGAGGACCAAATGAAGTCCAGGTCTCTGAAGATAAACCCCAACCTCTTCTGTATTCTAATCACAGACCTTTTGGTCTACAGCCTGTCAGTAAGTCAAGGATGACCTCATCGAGTCAAGTCAATGAATGCCAAGTACAAAGGAGAACATAAAGAATTAGAAGAGGCATTCCTACACAGAAGCTTATAATCTACCCATTACTATTCTTCAGGGCCAACTTTTAAATAAGTTTACTCTTAGCTAAGAAAAAGACAACAGATTTTTTTCAATCATACCATCCTTATATACAAAATAATGAATGTAATGTCATGAAAATGCAGCATGTGAACTGTTGGAAACAAATTAAAGGAGGTAAAGTTTTTAGGGTGTCTGTAAGAACATCCTTCTACTTACAAGCTATACACTATAGCTTTACCCAGAATTTGAAAGATAGATAAAGGATAGACTAAGACTATATTCTAGATATTTTTCCTAGAAAATCCACAGAAATCTGGGGCAGGGGATGGAAAAGTTAGAAGGAAAACCTATAACACTGTTCTCAGTGTACATACACGACTAGCTGCCAAAGCACTGCATGCTTCTAAATTTTAGGGCTCTGCTCCAACTTTAGGAGTGGATTTATATTAAAGGGGTCGTAATGAAGAAAACAACAGTAGTATCACAACCAAGTCTAAAATTAAAACCAGATAAAACTTTCTTCAAAGCCCCTACTTTTTAATATTTAACACTGAGTCTTCACGATTTTATTAACCTCTACACTAGAAATCAAGATTATTAAAACAATTATACCAGTATAAGAAACACTGGGGGCTATTTTTTTTTCTTAATACACCTACATTATCTCTGGTTAGAGGAGCATGTAGGGCTGATATTTTTTCATACAATTTCAGACAGGACAGCAGGAACCACCTCATATTCTTAAGGTTAATTTCACACTGAAAGTTTTTATATCGGACACTATATTTCATCTTTAGCATAGAGCAATAAAGTAGTTTCTATTTAAAAAGAAATTAGTGACTTTCTTTTTAAACAGGAACCAATATGAAAATGACTAAGAATATCATGCAGTTAGTGTGCCCAATGGACAAATGTTCTGAGCTTCGAACATGTATTATTTTTTGAAACCTAAGTAGTAAAACATCCCTTCATTTATGATATCTACATATTCCCCTCATAAAAGAATGAATCCTAAACATTTAGCAAAACCACAGACTAATCACTAGAAACTTAGAGGAAAATTTTTTATATATGATTATATTTATTTGGAGCATTAGTCTGTTATTTTGACAGAAAGGGAATGATGTATCATGTTTCTGATACTGATATTCCGGAGTATGTTCAAGGTAAACCTGTTAGTATAGACGTGCTCCAAATAGAACTTATGACACCATTACTTAATTGGATCAAAACTGAGCAAAGTACATGCCCTAGTCAGTACACACTCAACATAACTGTTCACAAAACTGTATAAGGTTAAAACCAGAGGTCTGCTACGTGCCCTCAGCACCTCCAAGAATGGCCAGCTATTAGTCTAGGAAAACTCTCTGACCACAATTTTAAGTCTATTCAGGGCAAAAGGAAGGCCCAAGTGGCTTCTGCCAGGTGTCTTTGGGTAACCAATATGCTATGGCTTACCTGTGAGGTATCCTGCTGTTTGTGACTCAGAAATGAACAAATCATGTTTCTGATCTTTGAAGGCACTCCAGACTGAAGAACGACACAAGATTTCATTTACCTAGGCAAGGAAAGTAAGCTATTTGAGCATAAATAAATAAGACTGGATGTTGGAAGATTGAAATAAAGAGAAAAACGAGGTTCCAAAGCAAAAAGGCAGGCAGCCAACGAGGAAAGACCCAAATATGGAGCAAGAATTAGCATTCATCAAACACTGCACAGGCCAGGCACTGTGCCAGGCACATCTCATTAAACCAGACCTGAAGAAATCCTCAAGTCAGTCTTCCCTCTAAAGCTGGACTCTATTATCTGAACCTACTATTACTGACTTGTATGTAATTTGGGCAGAAAGATCCCTACACTGAGTATTTTCTCGTGATGGTAGCAGATGGCTGATAGCGTAGTATGGGCCGAGAGGAAGGGCTTTGGGGAAAAGATGTTGCAAAACCTAAAGCAGTCTTTTGCATTACGGGTTGTGACCCGTTAGAAGTTTATGAAATCAATTAAGAGGGTTATGAACAGCATGCTTGAGAAAACAAAATAGGTTAATATAGAAAGCATCAGAGTACCACATGTAAATTGGGTACTCCTCTTTGAAATACATACGAGTATAAATAATATGTATGTGGGAACGTGTACTGAACTAAGATGAAAGATTTCTTTCTGTGTGACACAAAATGACACTTAGGAAATACTAACTTAGAGAATATCTTTTGCACATCCATGTTCAGATCAAATATATACCGAGCACCTCTTATGTGGCAGGCACGGCGAACACAAAGATGAGAAAGACAGTCTCTGTCTCTGACGTGCTTACAGTCAAGTGCGGGAGATGAACGGTGGCAGATGATTTTGTGGTAAGCATTAAAGTGGAGATATACATGGGGACCACTGTGAGTCCAAGGGAGGACACACATGCCCCAACCTTAGAAAGAAGCAATAGTGCAAGTGATGAGTTGTGAAGGTAGTAGAGGAGTTCCTATTTTGGCAACTATCATACCTCTTTCCTCCCTTCCTTTTAGTGTGAAAGGTGGATGTTAGGGTTACTTTGCTAATTTTATTACCAGGAATCCTGAGGCAGGTCAACTGCCTGCAAGCGGTACATAGGAGTGCCTTAGCTTGGTGTTTAGAACACCTGTAGGCAAAACTAAAGAAATAAAACTTTTTTAAACATACTAGTTAATGACTACAGCAACACATGCTACCTTTCTTCTTTAGTATCATTCTGAATCATTCAAATGATGATATTGATAGAACTGACAAAAAAAAATGTTCCTTTACTTGAAACATACAAATCCAGTGAATTCACTAAAGGAAAGCTTTAGGTGAAGTCAATTTAAGCCTATAAAACAGCATTATTACGGCCGGGCATGGTGGCTCATGCCTGTAATCCTAGCACTCTGGGAAGCCGAGGTGGGAGGATTGTTTGAGCTCAGGAGTTCAAGACCAGCCTGAGCAAGAACAAAACCCCGTCTCTACTAAAAAAACACAAAGAAATTAGCTGGACAACTTAAAGATATATAGAAAAAATTAGCCGGGCACGGTGGCACATGCCTGTAGTCCCAGCTACTTGGGAGGCTGAGGCAGGAGGATCACCTGAGCCCAGAAGTTTGAGGTTGCTGTGAGCTAGGCTGATGCCACAGCACTCTAGCCCAGGCAACAGAGTGAGACTCTGTCTCAAAAAAAAAAAAAAAAGAAAAAGAGCATTATTAGGTGGAAATGACCCAAATGTCCATCAATGGCTGAATGGATTAACAAACTTGTGGCATTTACATACAAGGAAATATTATTTAGACATAAAAAGGAAGGAAACATTAATACGTGCTACAACAGGAATGAGCCTCAGAAACACGCTAAGTGACAGAAGCCAGTCACAAAAGCCAGACATATAGTATGATTTCATTTATATGAAATATCCAGACTAGGGAAATCCAGAGACAGAAAACAGATTAGTGGTTGCCAGGTGATGAGAGAAGGAGGAGGAAATGGAGAGTAACTGCTTAATGGGTACAGACATATAAAAATATTTTGGAATAGATAGTGTTTGCACAACATTATTAATGTACTAATGCCAATTACTTGTTCATCATAAAATGGTTAATTTTATGCTATGCAAATTTCACCTTAATAAAAATAAAAGGGCACATAATAGATGGGGCTATATAGTAACACTGAATAAGGAATTCCTCAGAGGCAACAAAAATAGAACCAAAGAGGAAAATTACATTACTGAACAGGCCTGCAGTTAGCACATGCATGTAGCTGAAACACATTAACACGTATCTAAGGAAGAAAAGTCACAATAAAAGAAAAAAAAGCCAACACTTTAAAAGCACCAATAAAGGAGAAGAAAACTAAAATGACGTTCTGTATCTTTTAAGATGGCATTATAGGATGGTTAATGAATGTGGTGATCACTACCCACCAATAACTCCTAGAACTGAAAGTTAATCTTTACCAGCACTAAATGCTGAATATTCTTCTATGCTAAAGAATTCCAGCATTTTTCTTCCAGAAATGTACAGTATGCCATCACTACCCAGAAAAAGAACCCCCCTGAGTGAAACTGGGAACATGGTTTGTGCTTTTTCATCAGTTACGAGGCAGCCATGCAAGCTCATCCTTTGTCTTTGGATCTTCTCCAGTTACAGCCAAAGAACCACATCTATAAGTGGAACCTGAATAAAGGTGCATGGATCATCCATGGCCAAGGCCATGGCTTTGAGAATATCAAAGTTGCCTCTGTGCAGACTCACCTGTTCTCCGTACTGCAAGCTTCGAGTCATTGCCTTGAGAGCTTTAACAATCTGTGCCTTAGTGGCTGCTGGGCTGTCCAGATTTTCAAGGCCAATGCCTTCAAGTAATTTTAGGAGGTATGGGACCAAATCCGCTTTCAGGGCCTAGAAGGAATATTAAGCATATATAAACATACTGAGAAAATGTAAATCATCCACCGAAGAAATAATTTCACCCCCAGGACAATACCTGGAAGAAGAACAGCCTGTTTTACAGTATCTTAATGCCATATACAGACTTTTTTAAAAGTATCTAATGATATTCTTATTTAATGAGATTTTATTCTGTGCCATTAACCATTTTAAATGTTAAACATGGATTATTTTACTCAATCTTCCCAATACCTAATGAGGCAGGCACTTCTATTGTCACAGATAAATCAATACATGGAAGAAGTATGTTCATAATTACTGAGCTGGTCAGAAATGAAACCTGTATCTGGACCCAAGAGGTACAGAACCTGAGATTTTAGCCATTACATTGGGCTGCCTGCTCTAATGACACTACACTAATAGGCAACAGTATCTGAAATAGCTTAGTATTTTCTCATACTTTCTTTTTTTTTTTGATACCAGAGTCTGGCTCTGTTGCCTGGCCTAGAATACCGTGGCGTCAGCCTAGCTCACAGCAACCTCAAACTCCTGGGCTCAAGCAATCCTTCTGCCTCAGCCTCCCAAGTAGCTGGGACTAGAGGCATGCGCCACCATGCCCGGCTAATTTTTTCTATATATGTTTTTAGTGGTCCAGATAATTTCTTTCAATTTTTAGTAGAGCCAGGGTCTCGCTCTTGCTCAGGCTGGTCTTGAACTCCTGACCTCAAGTGATACTCCTACCTTGGCCTCCCAGAGTATTGGGACTATAGGCATGAGCCACTGTGCCTGGCCTATTTTCTCGTATTTTCTTCAGGCATGGTGGTGCATGCCTGTAGTCCCAGCTACTCAGGAGGCTGAGGTACAAGGATTGCTTGAGCCCAGGAGTTTGAGGTTGCTGTGAGCTAGGCTGATGCCACAGCACTCTAGCCCAGGCAACAAAGTGAGATTCTGTCTCAAAAAAACAAACACACACAAAAAAACATCAATCTTTGCAGTCATCATACATTTCATATCAGCCTAATAAAAGCTTAATAATAATCTGATATCATACAATTTTCACTGTCCATTCTGAAACTCAAAGGGGAAGAGGTAGAAGTAACTGACATTTAGTGAGTACACCTCTCGGTTCAGATACTATTCTCGTAACAACCCTGTGAGGTAGTTGTAACTTTATTTTATAGATGAAGAACATTTAACCTGTAAGAAATGACATTTAACCTGTCATTCCTGACATTTAATCTTTACAGTCACAGAGCCTCCTCCAGGTCACAGAGCCATCAAGTGGTAGGAAAAGCTCATGTTCTTTCCTATACAACAAACTCTCCAAGCCAAGTCTGAACCTCAGAGCATCCACTGTCTCCTTGAGATATACCCAATACCTCTACCTGCCTAAATGAGGGGCTAGGGGTAAAGTTGGATGGTAGGGGGAGATGTGGCAGGAAAAGGGTAAGGGAGAATAGGAGGCCCAGATAATAAAGATGCAGGGCCTTGTACTCAGGCTTAAGCTGTCAGATGTCACTTTGTTATCTGGCAGGAAAAACACCGAAGGGTTTGTAAAATGAAGACTGACCCAGTTATATTTCAGAGTTACACATAATTACTTTAAAATTTTTATTTTATATAGTTATGGAATACAAAGTGATGTTATGATATATGTATACAGTGTAGAGTGATTAACTTAAGCTAATTAGCATGTCCTTTTCTCAAATACTTATTTTCTGTGGCAAGAACATCTGAAATTTATTCTTAGCAATTTGAAATATACAATGTATTATTATTAATTGTAGTACCATGCTGTGCAATACAAATTTAAAAACTAGCTGGGTGCAGCAGCTCATGCCTATAATCTTAGCACTTTGGAAGACTGAGGTGGGAGTACTGCTTGAGCTCAGGAGTTCAAGTCAGCCTGAGCAAGAGTGAGACCCCATCTCCACAAAAATAGAAAAAATTAGCTGGGCATCGTGGCGCATGCCTGTAGTCCCAGCTACTTGGGAGGCTGAGGCAGGAGGATGCCTCAGCCCAGGAGTTTGAGGTTGTTGTGAACTATGATGATGCCACTGCACTCCAGCCAGGGTGACAGAGCAAGACCCTATCTCAAAAAGCGAAAACATAAAACCTTATTACCCCTAAAAGAAACTTTGTGTCTTTCGACCAACATCTCCCCATCCTCCCCATCTCTGCAGGCTCTGGTAACCGCCGTCCTACTCTCTGTTTCTATGAGTTTGATTGTTTTAGATTCTATTTATAAGTGATGTCATTTGGTATTTGTCCTTAGAGTTACATTTTAGAAAGATCACTTGGAGTGATCTTTAAATTTATTGTATGTTTCTCTTATTTTTTGTTTTATTGTATGTATTGTTTGTTCCGTCAGTGTCTGTCTACTCTATGTCAATACCCACTAAGTCCTATTTTCAGTAGGTGAAAAGTCTCTTTGAAAAGGGCAATAAAAATCTTGACATGTTTCTTAAATATGAGTTAAGCAAGGAAGTGAATAAACAGAATGACTCTTTCCAAAGAGAATGAAGCAAATTTTACAAAGCAAGCTAAGAATAAATACTCAGTAGATAGCCAGAAGTTAAAATTTAAGCATCACAAAAGTACTTTGAAATTGGTTAAGACTTTTGGCAGCTGACTCCACTATTCTGTGTGTGTGTGTGTGTGTGTGTGTGTGTGTGTATTAAAAGCATACAATTGTGTATGTACAAACTCACAAGTTACCTCTCACCAACCCTAAGTCAGGGAAACCAAATCAGTACTAAATAAGTGAAAATCTATTTGTTTAGTATGTTTGCTTTCCTAAAATAATGCTAAATCTGGAAAGTCACTTACTTGTGCTACTAATTCACTCTGCTCCTTCTGAAACATTCGATTAATTGCTTCACAGGCTAGACCAACAGTATCTGCTCGCTTTTTCATTCCATTCATCAGTGGGCCAATGGTCTCTAAAGATGCCATGGCTCGAACACACAGCTAAGTGCCCAAAAAGAGAAGGTTACTTGTAGAGTAGCAACATTTTATACAGCACAGTATATAACAAAATAAGTAAAACAAACAAACCCCCACCAAAACCCAAAAAATCTATATTCAGTTCAAGTTTAATAATAAACTGAATTAAATCAGTATCATTAATTGTAACATCTAAACTGTTTTAGGAAATGTTAAAATACCATGCGGTTTATATGCAAAAAGGCACATGGTAGAGAGGGGATTTACACTACAATGCACATTAGTCAAGAAGCGGGAGAATAGGTAAACTTTGGAGCTGTAAGCTATTGAATGGATTCATCGATACCTCATTTTCAGACAGGGCATGGATAACCCGGATGGCACTCTTAGGAATGGCATTGTTCCTATGATTCATCGCCTGGATAACTTTAGGAAGATGGCCCAAGGGTGGGACTTGATCTGCTAGCTGAGGTTGTGCGTTGAAGAGACACACTGTTGCCGTCGTCAGAGTTTCCAGAGTTTCCCCCTAGAGGGTATAAAACAACCAAAACAAACTATAAAATACTGTTACGGTCCTAAATATCCTTGGCAATGTATCTGATATTCAAAACCAGGGATTCAAAAGTTCTAAGTGCTGATGTTTGAAAACTAATTCACAAATCCTAAGAGAACAACAAACTTCCCATTTTCTTTGATAAAAGGCATAAATCTAAAGAACTTTAAGAATGTGCTTTTGTTTCCCAGTGCATATAAAAATTATGTTTACACTATACTGTAGCGTATTAAGTGCATAACAGCATTGTCTAAAAAAATGTATATATCTTAATTAAAAAATACTTTAGTGCCAAAAAATGCTAAAGATCATCTGAGTCTTCAGTGAGTCTTAATTTTTTGCTGGTTGAGGGTCTTGCCTTGAAAGAATGTGCTATCTTAATCTAAGCAGCCTTTCACTAGGTCAGGTGTATCTCATTTTTATTGCAGGTTTAAGAAATCATATCCTAAAAGACAATACTAGAAATTTTCTAGGGAACGTTACAGATAATGTCAGTGACAGAGAATAATTCCAGAGAATGCAGAACTAGTGAAATGTTTTTCCCAGTTCTCTTAAAAATCCTACTATTTAACATGTCTGGCTGCCATTATGCACTTTCTGTTGTGGATAATAGATTGCAAAGACCTCTAGCTTATACTATTATATGTACACATATATATCCATAACAAAATGCATCTTAAATGAAAATTGAGATGTGCCCCAAAAGAAAGGTGACATAGGAGCAAACTGTTCTGTGCTTTTCTAAGTTTCAGCTTTTGAAGGCTGCATTTTCTAAGCAAACCACATGTATAGTAAAAATCTTATTAAAAAGAAAGATGACTACGGAGAGTAACACTGATAAACACCTGGCATACTAATCAGTTTTTTAAAAATTTTACTAAGTTAATGGTAGTAACTATTAACTATTTCTAAGCACTCAAAATGTGCCAGACATTATGCTAGGTATTCCACACATATTAACTTATAAAACCTCAGTCTCAAGGGTAGGTTTATTCTATAAACCTAAGATTTATTCTATAAATGTTTATAGAAATTTATAGTATTTATAGAACAGGATTATTATGGAATTTATAGAATTTATGGAATTTATAGAATGGGATTATTCTATAAATGAGGCAGAGTCAAGAGGTATTTGCCCAGGGTCACAGAGCTCGTCAGTGGTGGAGCTAGGACTATGATCCAGGACCAACTAATAGCACAGCTTAGGCTCTTAATCATCTCACTCTATAGGCAGCCTGTTTAATTCAACAATAATCACATATTCAACTATTTTCAATCTAAAGGTTCAAATAACAAAGTCTTATATACGACTAGGGTTTCTGACTTGCCAAAC
>CAUYRT010017150.1:0-45181 GCA_963574885.1 Lepilemur ruficaudatus | reverse complement strand
GGCAGAACCAACATTGTTAAAATGTCTATATTACCCAAAGTGATCTACAGAGTCAATGCAATTCCTATTAAAATACCATCATCATTTTTCACAGATATAGAAAAAATAACTCTACGCTTCATATGGAACAAGAGAAGACCCTGTATAGCAAAAGAAATCCTACGCAATAAAAACAAAATGGGAGGTATCAATTTATCAGACTTCAAATTATACTACAAGGCTATAGTAATTAAAACAGCTTGGTACTGGCACAAGAACAGGGACATCGACCAGTGGAATAGAATAGAAAACCCAGATATAAAACCATCTTCTTATAGCCATCTAATCTTCGACAAAGCAGACAAAAGCATACAATGGGGAAAAGAATCCTTATTTAATAAATGGTGCTGGGAACACTGGATAGCCACATGTAGAAGACTGAAACAGGATCCACACCTTTCACCTCTCACAAAAATCAACTCACGCTGGGTAACAGACTTAAACCTGAGGTATGAAACTATTAGAATTCTAGAGGAAAACGTTGGAAAGACTCTCCTAAATATTGGCCTAGGCAAAGAATTTATGAAGAAGACCCCAGAGGCAATCACAGCAACAACAAAAATAAATAAATGGGACCTGATCAAACTAAAAAGCTTCTGCACAGCCAAGGAAACTATCATGAGAGCAAACAGGCAACCTACAGAATGGGAGAAAATTTTCGCATGCTACACATCTGATAAGGGGCTGATAACTAGAATCTATTTAGAACTGAGGAAAATCAGCAAGAAAAAATCAAACAACCCTATCAAAAAGTGGGCAAAGGACATGAACAGAAACTTTTCAAAAGAAGACAGAAGAATGGCCAGGAAACATATGAAAATTGCTCAACATCTCTAATCATCAGAGAAATGCAAATCAAAACTACAGTGAGATATCACTTATCTCCAGTGAGAATGGCCTGTATCAAAAAGTCCCAAAACAATAAATGTGGTGTGGATGCGGAGAGATAGGAACACTCCTACACTGCTGGTGGGACTGCAAACTAGTGCAACCTCTGTGAAAAGCAATATGGAGATACCTGAAAGCGATACAAGTAGATCTACCATTTGATCCAGCGATCCCGTTACTGAGCATCTACCCAAAAGAACAAAAGGCATTCTATAAAAAAGACATCTGCACTTGAATGTTTATAGCAGCACAATTCACAATGGCAAAGATGTGGAAACAACCCAAGTTCCCATCAATACACGAGTAGATTAATAAAATGTGGTATATGTATACCATAGTGTACTATTCATCTATAAGAAACAATGGTGATCTAGCACCTCTTGTATTTTCCTGGATAGAGCTGGAACCCATTCTACTAAGTGAAGTCCCAAGAATGGAAAAATAAGCACCACATGTACTCACCAGCAAATTGGTTTCACTTATCAACACCTAAGTGGACATATAGGAATAACATTTATCGGGTGTCGGGCAGATAGATGGGAGGGGGCAGGAGGGGATGGTTATATACACACATAATGAGTGCGATGTGCACCGTCTGGGGGATGGACATGCTTGAAGCTCTGACTCCAAGGGTGGTGGGGGGAAGGGAGGGAAGGCAACACACGTAACCTAAACATTTGTACCCCCCTAGTGTGTGGAAATAAAAATAATTTTTTTAAACATCCAAAAATAATAGTTTCTGGCATGAACGCAGAAAGAAAGGAAAGCTTATCCACTGTTGGTGGAACTGCAAATCAGTACAATCACTATGGAAACAGTGTGGAGATTGAAAGTAGAACTTAACTGAAAGAAGATCTACAATTCAATCCAGCAATCCCACTACTGGGTATCTACCCAAGGAAAAGAAGTCATT
This sequence comes from Lepilemur ruficaudatus, assembly GCA_963574885.1. Lineage (NCBI taxonomy): Eukaryota > Metazoa > Chordata > Mammalia > Primates > Lepilemuridae > Lepilemur > Lepilemur ruficaudatus. The sequence continues at coordinate 43,341 of CAUYRT010017150.1, read as the reverse complement.
TTATCAAAGGACACTTGCACTCCACTGTTTGTTGCAACACAATTCACACGTGCAAGGATGTGGAATCAACCAAAGTGCCCATCAATTCATGAGTGGATTAACAAAATATATGGTATATGTATTTGAAGGAGTGCTACTCAGCCATATAAAAGGATGAATTATTGCCTTTTGCAATCATTTGGATAGAACTGAAGACCATTATCCTAAGTGAAGTATCACAAGAATGGAAAAACAAACACCACATGTACTCTCTATTACATTGGAACTAATCAATGGGCACAAGTGTGCACAGAGGGAAGTAAAACTCATTGGAAATCAAGCAGGGCAGAAAGAGAGGAGGGGAGGGCCTAAAACCAACCTAAGGGGTAAAATAAACACTATTCAACTGATGGGCACACTTATAGCCGTGACTCAAACATTACAAAAGTGATCCACGTTACAAAAACGTTTGTACCCTCTTAATATTCTGAAATAAACAAACAAAACACAATGACTGCATCTGGCCATCCCTCCATCCCAGCCGATGTCCTGAGGCTACTGAGAAAACAGGGCAGTGGGACAGAATTCATGGACGAGCCCACCCTCTCCAGCCATTCTGCTGGAGGCTGGTCACTCCTTCTGCTCCTCCGGCCACTGTGCTCTGTTCAACCTCATGGAACCATCACAGAGCAGCTCCTTTGAGGCCTTGGGAGGACATGGAGGTGGGTGGAACCCTCCTCACTGGACGCCGACTCCAGGACATCTCTGGGGCTGACCACATACAGAAGCACAAATGGTTCTCAACACAGAGATTCCCCAAAGTACTGTCCAGTCCTGGTCTGAGGTCATCTCTGGACCTTGTGGCCTGCCAAGTGAGAGGTGGACCACAGCAGAGGGGACACATGGCCTAGGGCCACCACAGGTTCTGTCTCTGTGGAAAGGAATAGGGAGCAGGACTATCCTGAGAGAAAGACATTGGTTCCCTAGAAGGGGGTCTGCCCCCACTCAATCCCTGGGAACCCTCTCCCCACCCAGCCCAGCAGGGCCAGCTATATGCCCACCCAATGCTGAGAATATGTGTCCAGTCACTCTGTGGTGTCCAGATGAGACCAGGCCTCCAGGGATCTAAGGCGGTGTGAGGGCAGAGGGGACATGTGTGCAGAGCAGGCAGGAGGGGAGGGCTTGGGGTCAGGAGGAGGGCAGGGGAGTCTCTGGAAAGAGGGCGGCAGCTGGGACAGGCCCAGGGACCTGGGTACAAACCTGAGTGCAGAGCTGAGAACGGGGCAGGGGCTGGTGAAATTCTCACCTGTCACCACCAGCTCCAGGAATTCACTCCGTTGAGACCACCTGTTGGGCTCCTTACGATAGATGCAGCAATAACGCCCAGCAGTCAATTCACTAAATGCCTCAATGTGGAATCTGGCCTGTGTCTCAGATGCACCATGTTGAAGCACACTATTATCATCCTTGAATTCAGAGGTTGTATTTTCCCTCTCCAGGCGGAATAGCTCAGCCCCAGCAGGGCCTCGGCACACCACTGTCACGGGCTGTCCCCGGGGAATCACAGAGCCTGGCTCAGCCGAGATGGAGGGTCTGGGCAGGGTCCCTAGGAGGGAAGTAGAGCAGGGTCTCAGTGTCCACTTGGAGGAAATCACCATCCACATAATTCATCTTAGGTCACAATTCAATGTTTTTTAGCAACCGCAGAGTTGTGCAACCAAGTTCTGCCTCTCCTGCCCATCTGCATGCATTTGAATTCACATCACTGCAGAGTTATTTTCTGCACTAGACAATAAGGACCTGGAGACTCAGTTCACCTGGGAAGTGTCAGAGCAGCCTGGGGCCCAGGTATATCTGCTGCAGAGTCTGGCTCCCTCCCTGTTGTGGGGGGTGGGGACAGGATGAAGATGACATGACCAGGTTGTTGTGAGGGACAGGAAAGTAAGGATTCTGGAAATGACTTGAGCTGGAGCCTGCAGGGCAACTGGCCAGTCCCCAGGTGGGACTGTGTGAGGGGTGGGGGTGGGGAGAGTACAAAGCTCTTATGAGAGTCTGGAGTGGGGAGGGGGACGATGAAGCCCCCAGCACAGACCTGCTCACAGCAGATGCCCAGCTGATGACAGTTCCCATTTCTAATGCAAGTCTTCTGTTGGGCAACCCCCTCTGGATTTCCTCTGTATTGTCTGCTTCATCTCAGCCTAATTTCCATTTCCTTGTTATAAAGTCACTTGAAAATCCCCATTTGTCTCACCTTGGCCAGAGGTGGAGGAGAAAGTGTAGGTTTGAAGGAAACAGGAAGATTGTGCCAAAGTTAGCAAAATCCCTAATAAAAGCAGGGAGGTGGCAGGGGTTTAATTCATTCATTCATTGTTTTTTTTTAATTGACAAATAAAAATTATATGTGTTTATGGTATACAGCATGATGCTTTGATATAGCTATACATTGTGGAAATGCTCAATCAAGTTAATTAACATATGCATTACTTCACATACTTATTTTTTTGTGGTGAGGACTCTTAAAATCTGCCCTCTTAGCAATTTCCAAGCATACAATACACTGAAATGAACTATAGTCATCATGTCGCACTCCTGAACTTATTCCTCTGAACTGAAATTTTTTTATCCATTGACCAACATCTCCTCAATGACCTCGGTTTGTTCATTCTTCCATTCAACCATGTCTTAGTTCCTTATCTATCCGTGTAGAGATGCCTTCCAAGTGCCACAAGTCCCACGAGTATGAGAAACACCTGTACAGGGTCCCTGTCCTTTGGAGCTGAAAGTGTGGGAGGGAGGATGGAAGTTTACAGAATGCTTGTCCAAATCTGCAGCTACAAACTGTGATATGTGTCCTCAGGGTGAGAGCAGGAATCTAGAGGGACAGGTGGGAGGCAGAGCTGGCCTCCTCTGGGAAGTCAGAGTGGAGGTACCGGAGCAGAGACTGGAGGGACAAGTGTAAATTACCCAAGCTGAGCAGACAGGGAACGCCTGCCACCAAAAGAGGGAAAATCAGCTTGTGAATGTTGGTCCCAGGATACAAAGTTTCAGTTAGACAGGAGAAACAAGTTCAGGAGAACTATTGTACACCATGGTGACCATAGTTAGTCACAATGTATGGTAGTCTTGATATTGCTAACTCGTAGAACAAATTTTCAGTGTTCTCACCACACACACAAAAATGATAAGTACGTGAGGTAATGAATCTGTTATTAGCTCGATGTAGCCATCCCACAATGTGTACATATTTCAAAATGCCAAATCATTCCAATAAATTCATACAGTTTTTATGTGTCCATTTTCAAAATGAATTAAGTAATTAAAAAAATCAGTGTGTGAGAAGGCCCAGCGCTGAGCATAATAAGGTGTGTCTGAGAAAATGAAAGAAAGTTGAGGTACCTAGAGATACGTGAGCCAGATGGCGTGGGGACAGGATGTGGCTGGAACATGCCTGTGCTCGGACCAAAGGGAAATGCATAGCTTTGATTCTATCTGATAGAATTCTATCTGATAGAAGATAAAAAGTAGAAGGGCTTTGAGGAGAAATAATATTTGCCTTAAAATAAAATATTAAGTAAAAAAAATTCAAAGACATTTTTTAAAATTGTGGAAAGTGTCATGGTCATATTTGTGCTTTTGCAATGCAAATGACAGTCTCCCTGGTGCCAAGAAGGGAGTGGGCAGCAGTGGCGTGGCCAGGCTGAGGCAGACCCTCGCTTGGAGGGGAGTCCAGAAAAGTATATGAAGAGAGAGGGAAAGCGAGGAAAAAGCTAGGGGGACACCAACCCTGGGGGATGTATTGCATACAGTAGGACAGAGAACACAGGATTGAGGGTGAATTCTCAGGTTCTGCCGTGTGACTGTCATATCACTGCCATGGAGCTGCTGAGTGAGGTCTGGGTTTATGGGAGGAAAACTCAGGGAGGGTTTATGTCAACTACACTGGATTTGAATTGTCTTTGTGGAAATCAGAGTGTCTAGGAGATATCAAGGTGTCACAGAGATGTCTGCACTCCTATGTCCATTGCAGCCTTATTCACAGCAGCCAACACCTGGAATCAGTGTAGGCGTCCATCAGCGGTATAAACGGATAAAGAAAATGTGGTATACACAATGGAATACTATTTAGCCCTAAAAAAGAAGGAAAATTCCATCATTTGCAACAACATAGAGGAACTGAGCATTGTGCTAAGTGAAATAAGCCAGGCACAGAAAGATAAATACTGCATGATCTCAGTTATATGTGGAACCTAAAATAGTTGAACCTACAGAAGTAGAGAGCAGAACCCTGTTATCAGACGCTGGGATTGTGAGGCATGGGAAAGGTATTGGTCAAAGGATACAAGTTCCAGTTGGACACGAAGAATGAGTTTTTGAGATCAATTGTACAGTAGGATGAATACAGTTGATAATAATTGATTGTATTTTTCAAAGATGCTACAAAAAAAGTAGGTTTTAAATATTTGAACCACAAAAAAAAAATGGTAAGTATGGGAGTGGATGGATGTGTTACTTAGCCTTATTTAATCATTCCACAATGTAAACATATATCAAAATATCACGTTGCACTCCATAGACAGACACATTATTATTTGTCAATTAAAAGTAACATTTAAAAAAATAAGAAAAACAAAAGATGCCAGGTGGAGAACTGTGTGACAGTTACGCATTTGGGGTTGTTTGCCATTTGGGGAATATTTAAGGGTTTCCCTCCAGGCCCTCCCAGGACCAGCATCGCTCCCATCCGGAGCTGCGCTTGGCTGCAGAGGGGGCTGGGAAGATGCGACTCACCCTCCTGCGTGTGGATCGTGCAGCCCAGGCAGAGCACTGGAAGAGAAGCCCCAGTGAGAACAGCACCCTCCTCCTGGCTTCCTTACAGCACTGCTATCAAGAGGCGGGTTGATGGAACTGGGGGCTGGGGGGGATTCAGCATCCCATAATTACCAAACTATCCTGCCTGAACATTAATATCTGAGTATGGTCCTTCTTGCTTTGAAATAACTTCAAGATAAATCCCCAAAACCCCTCTCAAAATAGGTCCTCTGCACCCTCAGCCCTTCCTAAAGCTGAACTCGTCCCCATGCCCAGGCTCCTGCTTTAGGACTGAATTTTCTGTGGGCAGACTTAGGCCCAGGGAAGACCCAAGGGGCAGCCTGGCATGTGGCACTTTCCTCCCCCAAGGGCCCCGGAATCTGCTGCCCTGGGGTCAGGCCTGAGCAGGGAACTTCCCTAAGCCTCCCACCTCCTCTCTCTCTCCCAAACCCTCTCCCCTCCTTCCAGGACTCACCTAGGCCCAGGAGGGTAGTCCTGTGGGAAGACATGGCCCAGACCCAGCAGTGTGGCCTGGAGCCCCCGGGAAGAAGGACAGACTCTGCAGCACACACGGGGACAGGATGTGTTGTCCAGGACCTCTCGTCATGAGGTTTCTACATCAACCGCCTCACACAAAGGGGAAGGGCTCTCTCTCCTGTTCTTTCCACTGATGAGACAGGAGGAAGCGCCTTGGTTTCTGAAAAATGTCGCTTGCCCACATGATCAGATGAGGATAAACTCATTGCATGATGTGTCAACCTCGTTCTAATCCTGAGGGACAAGGCAGAATAAAGGCTGAGCGACAGACTGACTTGGACGTCAGCCCAACTTCACAAAGTCGTGACCCTCAGTTCTCGGGCAAAGCAGAACGGCACTTGGAGCCCAGGTTTCCTGTATGTAAAATAGGAGACAAAAAAAATCCTCCTCTGAGTTATTAATATTATGATCTTTGCTAAAATCTAAGATATTTAACACATTTAAAAACATTCTACTCTGGATATTATTTTTTAAAAGACAAGCGTTGTTGAAGATGTGGAGAAATTGGATATCTTGTATGCTATTAGTGGGAATGTAAATTGTTACAACCAATATGGAAAACATACAGAGGTTCCTCAAAAGCTGGAAAATAGAACTACCATATGATCCAACAATCCCACTTTTGTGTATATATCTAAGGGAAACAAAATCAGTATATCAAAGAGATATCTGGCAAGGACTTCTTGAGTCATATCTCCAAAGCACAGGCAACCAAAGCAAAATCTGACAAATGGCATCACATCAAGCTAAAACGCTTCTGCACAAGAAAGGAAACAATCAACAAAGAAACAGCACACAGAATGGGAGGAAACATTTGAAAACCATCTATCTCATAGGGGATTAATAACTAGGGTATATAAGGAGCTCCAACAACTCAATACAAAAAAGTCAAATAACCCAATTAAAATAAGCCAAAGAAGACGTGGAAATGGCCAACTGGTTTATCAAAAAATGCTCAACATCATTAGTCTGCAGAGAAATGCAAATCAAAACTTCAATGAGATATCCTATCACCCCAGTTAAAATGTCTTTTATCAAAAAGGCACTAACGATAGCTTGTGAGGATGTGGAGAAAGGGGAACCCTCGTGGGAATGTAAATTAGTGCAACCACTATGCAACACAGTACGAAGGTTTCTCAGAAAACTAAAAATAGAGCTACCATCTGACCCCGCAAACCACTGCTGGGTATGCGAGAGCTGTCCGACAGTCTCCAGCCATGTAATATGTTCTCGTTACATTAACGGTGGCTGGGTACTTGCCAGACTTTCCAGACAATATATAATATATATTCTACCAACATGAATTTTCTTCCTCCCATCTCTTCCCAGTGTCATTGGTGGCCCAACAGCATATGCAAAATCCTAAAGTTATTGAATGTCCTTGGCACCTGGCCCCAGGGTGTGGGGCCGTATGGCACCCAGATGGGTGCTGGAATAAAAAGCAGGACCAGGAAGGGCCATGCATCTGCGCACCATGGAGCTGAGGAGAACAGAACCCCCCCACCATGGATTCTACTGTCCACTGCTTCTGAGGACAGGGAGGAGCTACTTTCCCCAGAAGCCACTCTAGCAGACATCGATGATGGCCTACACAGCAGCCATTGCTCACTTCTTCCTCACTAACAGAAACCTAGTCTGTTTGACTGGCTGTGTTCCCGGGAGCCCAGGGAGCTGGTGGGGGAAGAAACGAGGTCTGAGTTAAGGCAATTTTAGCAATCCCATTTACAGTACAGTGATTGATTCAGAGCAAGGCACATGACCAAGTATGGCCAATGATATGTAAAGCAGAATATACCAGGTTTCTGATAGTCATATTTCCCTCTTAATAACAGAGCGTTCCATAAAGAGACTTTTGCCTTCCTTAACCCTTTCATTAGCAACTCTATCATGATGATGTGACATCTGGAGTTGCAGCAGCCGTCTTGCAACCATGAGGCAATAAGATGGAACACAGCAGCCAAAACACTGAGCAAATTGGGGTGGAAGAACATAAGAACCAGGGTCCTTAGAAGGTCCCTGAGTTGCCAGACCAACCCTGGGAATGCCTATCCCTGGAATTTTTAATAATCAAATAATAAATGTCCTAGGTTTTCTTTCAATATGTCAAACTGAGTACAGAGAACAATAATTGATCTTACAAAATAATAATACACCAACTAAAATTGTTTAATATAATATCTTAAAGATCTTAAGTGTCTCAAAAATGAAAAGTAAGTGAAGATTACATGGTGAAAAATTAAAGGAAGATGGTATTCCCCAAAGACAAGCTGGATATTGAACCTGGCTCTCACCTTGACAGTGATGAATTGAGCTTTATTTTCATGGATTTGCAGATTATAAGGGCAAGAGTCTAACATCCAGGGGTCAGCCCAGTAGGAAGTCTATGGAGACCTTTCCTTTGTTTATCCATGCTCCAAAAGTATCCCCTTTGTAGCAAGAACGAATTCAAATCACTCACCAACTTATGAGGGTTGCAAGGCATGCTACATTGGTTTTAAAACTTAGCATTAAACAGGAGGACAAAAAAAAAATGCTGCTCCTGAAAAGGACTGCTCTGCTTCTCAACTCTTCTTTCACTTGGATAATGGTTTCTGTGCATTAGATTCTCCCCCCTGCCTCTTTTGCTTTTCTAGGTCTTCATTAGTAATTTTTAATCAGCTTTATCAAGGAATCATTTACAAACAGAAAGCTGTATCCATTTATTAAGTTCAATTCAATAAATTCTGATAGTTGTGTAACCACCATCGTATTCAAGATTTTCATCATCACCAAAAGATGCCTTGTGCTCCCTTATCCCCAGACAACCACCGATCTTTGTTGTTAAATATTTCACTAACATTTTTAAAACAAACTTGTTGCCTAGGAACAATTTTAGATTTGCAGAAAAGTAGCAAAGATGCAGAGAGGTCCCTATGCCCTTCATCCATGTTCCCCTAATGTCCACTTTTACATAACCACGGTACATCTGTCAAAAGTGAGAAATTATAACACTGGGACAATAATTGACAGATTTTATTTGGATTTCCTCAGCTTTTCCACTCATGTTCTTTTCCTTTGCCAGGATCCCACTCAGGGTACCATACTGCATTTAGTTCCCTCCCTATTAACTATGTACAAGAGTGTCTGTTTCCTGGCTGGACCCTGATTAATATTCCCGTCATTCCTGAATGCCATACGCCCTGGGAGGATGTGGGGGCAGTGGTGTGCTGACCACTTAGGAGGAAAGAAATGGCTGACAATCAACATCTGTAGGTTCCACCACACGCTGAAGTCATAGGACCCACAGGGTGGTTACTCTGGGGTTTTCCTTAAGGAAGGTAAGCAGAACTATCATCACTCAGTGTTCTCAGAAGGTCCCTCTGTACCTTTGCATTCTTCTAGGCCTTTGATCCCTGATTGGGGAATATTTATGTCCAAAGCTTGCTACAAGGTTATAGCACACCTTCTTCAAACAAAAATATTACTTGGAGTGTTGCACAAGTGTTGAATAATGATTCTCTTAATAGATTCAGATACATGCACAATATTTGCAAATTAAATACCAGTTGAATATCAGGTGGAAAGGCAACAACTACATAAATAAAATGACGAGAGATGCAATGTGAAATGTTATTAAAAGAGGGGTTTGCATCAGAATTGCCCAAATAGTTCAAAAATATTCCAGCGTGGTCACTGCACTGCTGACCAGTCCTCCTCCTGGGACGTGATCACCACGGTGATATCCAGTTCAGACCTTATGGACAGACAGGGGAACTCGAGCTAAATCCTGGTCCTCAGAGAACTCTCCAGGCTGCAGCCCTGAGTCTTTCTTTCACTATCCAGAATACTTAATCCGGTCTCAAGACCCCACTGTCTGAGCATCCCAGACTTGGCTCAGCCCCCACTGTTTATACATTCTATAAACAGTGTCTATAGAATTTGAGTCTAGGATGCCCAGAGCTCTTCACTTCTTGCTGTTTCGAGGAGACTCGACTGCAGAGCCCTCCCGAAGCCATGCACACTAGGCCATGCCTCAGTGCTCCACATTTGTTCCCTGGGAGAACCCTTTGTGTTCATCCAAAAAAGCAACCCAGGGGTGGTGTGGTGGCAGGGACTTACCCACTTGCATCAAGATCTTCTGGCCCAATGGAACCCTGGAAGAAGACCTCATGGCTGATAATCCATCTCCACAGGAATCTCAACCTTCCAGTAACTTCTCATAGTCTTGAGTATCAGCCTTGGCAGGCTGGCCTGGGCTCCAAAGGTGCATGATCTCCGCTTCCCACGTGCTCCCACTTCCAGCCTGCACTGTGGAGAGGCCAGATTTTTGGGACAGGATTTTCCACCATAACCCCCTCCTCCCTTTCCTTCCAGGATTTACCAAAACATAACAGGCGATCAATGTGGGGAACACAAAAATACCTCTGCTGTACTGGAGGTAGGAGTTGAGCAAAATTTAAAAACGCACAGGAAGTGGTAGGCTGGGTGCTGATGTCACAGTCCAGTTAGTTTGTGAGCTGCAACCATACCCAGAGAAATAGACAGTTTCTTCTTACCCTGTGTAAGGCTCCGATCTTCCCCAAGTTGGGGCTGAGGAAGAAATACAGATTCCTGAAATTTTGTCTGTAGGAGACCCAAGACAATATCAGACTAACTTAATCCCCTAAATAGTGCCTGAGAAGAATTATATCTCTGCCCCAATCCTCCTGTCCAAAGTGGGCACGATTTGGTTTTATCAAATGCAAAACTCATATCAAAGCATGATGTGAGTATTTACACCAGAGAAATTGGCAAGTGCTACACATCAGGTACTTTCTGTAAGAGAGTTGATTCTTCAACCTTTACCAGCACATTACTGGTAAATTTCCAAAGCCCAATTTAAAGAAAATTGAACATAATAGATAAAAAAAAAAAAAACAGCTATGAATTCAACCTCCTCCAGGAATATCAGAGAATTGATAAAACCGTCTTTATTTCTGTAGTGTACTCCATCCTGTCTCCCCTCCTCCCTCATCTAAAGTAACCAACACCCAAAATCTTGTGTTCAGATTTTCCTCGTATTTTTGTAAATGTAGTGTTATCTCATATACATCTATTTATGTGTGTTTGTATATATGAACCCTATCATTGTTAACTTTATTACAAAATATAGCTTTCAAAGCAATTTTTGGAATCTCATCAAAATATATTAAACCTATGTTAATGTTTTATTAATTCATTAATGATGAAATCATCATTCAAAAATCCCTATCTTTAGCCAAATCTTTACCTTTTTCCCATTGGTCTTCATTTCTTTCTACATTTCTTTGTTTCCACAGGGATTATTTTCCTTTTGCCTAAACCTTGTATTCTTTTGGTATCCCTCTGTGGGTGATGAATACAATGTCTCTATTTCACCTCCAATTTTGAGGGATTTCTGCTGTTCTAGAATTCTAGGTTCCCAGCTATTTTCTTTCGGCACCTTAAACACGCCATTCCCTTGTTGCTGGAATGATGAAAATTAATCATTTCTGCTGTGGATAAGCTGCAAACCTTATTGTTGCTCCTTTGGGGAAAAAATGTGTCTTTTGTTTCAGTGCTTTTAAGGTTTTGTCTTTGTGTTTCAGCAGTTTTGCTATGATGTGTCTTAGGGTGTGTGTGTGTGTCTACTTTCATTGAAGCTTGATAGACAAAAAGTGCACTTATCAAATGCACAGCCTGATGAATTTTCACACACTGAGCACCCCCATGTCACCACCACCCCGATTAACAAACATGAGTCCATGTTATTATTCTGTTTTCCAGTAACTTCCCTCCAAGAGTAATAACCATCCTGACTTCTAACAGCATGGATTAAATTTGCTTATTTTGGTTTTCTACTTACACGTGAAGATGCTCTCTGTTCTCTTAGTGTGTGTCTGGCTTCTTCTGCTCAACCAAATGTTTGCATGATGTATCCACAGTAATGCCTGACGTTGTAGACCATCAATTCTTCTTGCCCCATGGTGATCTGTTGTGTGAATAATCACAGTATGTTGAACCACAATAGCGTTAATAGGCATTTGTATAGTTCATTTGTGTTTGTGTAGTTTAGGCTACTACGAATAGTACTGTTTTGAATATTTTAATCCCTGTCAACTGATCGCACATGTGCATTCTGTTGGTGGAAGCCTAGCGACTGCTGTGTCTCATGATTTGCATTTGTTCAACTTTGGTCAATACTGCCAGGCATTTCTCAAAGTGATTTTATCAATTTGCGCTCCCACCAAGTGCCCTGGAGTGCTCGGGCTGCTCCGCATCCTCACCAACTCTTCAAGCTTTTCACCTTTTTCATTTTAGCCACGCTGTTGTGTGTAATGGTATCTGGTTTTAATTTTTGTTTCTTTCTTTTTTTTTTCTTATTTATTTATTTTTATTTATTTTTATTTTTATTTTTTATTGGCGGAAAACTACAAAGCATTTACAGTACAATGTTTACAGTCACAATTTGTAGTGAACTGATTTCCCAAAATATATTACCACTGAAGTTGACTTATCTTGTTACATTCAAAAATCTACTCTGTCAAAGTAGTCCATAGAGTACATACATAGTGCTCCAACTGTATCTACGTACAACCAAGACTCCATTTTAAGTGTACAATTAAATGATTCGAAGTGAATTTACCGAGGTGTACTTTTATGCTAGAACCATACTGTTTTGATTACTATAGTTTTTGTTTTTGTTTGTTTTTATTTCAGAATATTATGGTGGTACAAATGTTTTGGCCACATGAATTGCTTTTGTACAGTTTGAGTCAAAGTTATAAGTGTGCCCATCACAATACAGTGTGTATTGTACCGGTTAGGTGTGATTTTACCCACCCCTTCACCCCCTACCCACCTGCTTGATTTCCATTGAGTTTTACTTCCATATGTGCACAAGAGTGTTGATTGATCAGTTCTAATTTAATAGTGAGTACATGTGGTGTTTGCTTTTCCATTCTTGTGGTATTTCACTCAGGAGATTGGTCTCTAGTTCCATCCAGGTTGTTACAGAAGGTATTAGTTCACCAATTTTTTTATGGCTGAGTAAAACTCCATGGTATACATGTACCATATTTATTAATCCACTCATGTATTAATGGACACTTAGGTTGTTTCCAAATCTTTGCAATTGTGAATTGTGCTGCTATAAACATTTGAGTGCAAGTGTCTTTTTAATAGAATGTCTTTTTTTCCTTTGAGTAAATATCCAGTAGTGGGATTGATGAATTGGTAGTTCTACTTCAGTTCTTTGAGTTATCTCCATACTATTTTCCATAGATGTTGTACTACTTTGCAGCGTCACCAACAGTATGTAAGTGTTTCTTTCTCTCTACATCCATTCCAGCATCTGTTGTTTTGGTACTTTTTGATAAAAGCCATTCTTACTGGAGTTAGGTGATACCTCATTGTGGTTTTGATTTGCATTTTGCTGTTGATTAGAGACCTTGAGCATTTTTTCATATGTTTATTGGCCTTTAGTCTATCTTCTTTTGAAAAGCTTCTGTTCATGTCTTTTGCCCACTTTTTAATGGGGCTGTTTGATTTTCTCTTGCTGATTTGCTTGAGTTCTTTGTAGATTCCGGTCATTAGCCCTTTGTAGGATATATAGCATGTGAGTATTTTCTCCCATTCTGTAGGTTATCTATTTGCCCCATTGATGGCTTCTTTGGCTGTGCAGAAGTTTTTTAATTTGATCATATCCCATATATTTCTTTTTATTATTGCTTTGATTGTCTTTGGGGTCTTCATCATAATTCTTTGTCTAGGCCAATATCTAGAAGAGTTATTCCAACATTTTATTCTAGAATTCTTATAGTTTCATGCCTTAGGTTTAAGTCCTGTTATCCATCTTGAATTAATTTTTGTGAGTAGTGAGAGGTAAAAATCCCATTTCAATTTTCTACAAGTGGCTATCCAATTTTCCCAGCGCCTTTTATTGATTAGGGCTTCTTTTCCCCAGTTTATGTTTTTGTCTGCTTTGTCATAGATCAGATGGCAATATGAGGATGATTTCATATCTGGATTCTGTGTTCTGATCCATTGGTGTATGTCTCTGTTTTTGTGCCAGTACTATGCTGTTTTGGTTACTGTAGCCTTGTAGTAAGCTTGAAGTCTGGTAAAGTGATACCTCCCTATTTGTTCTTTTTGCTTAAAGTTGCTTTGGCTATTCAGGCCCTTTTCTGGTTCCATGCAAAGCATAGAATTATTTTTTGTAGATCTGCAAAAAGTGACATTTGATATGTTAATGCATTGAATCTATAAATCACTTTGGGTAGTATAGACATTTAAATAATGTTGATTCTGCCAATCTATCAGCATGATATGTTTTTCCATTTGTTTACATCCTCTGTGATTTCCTTCCTTAATAATTTGTAGTTCTCCTTGTAGAGGTCTTTCATCTCCTTAGTTTAATATATTGCTAGGGATTTTATTTTCTTTGTTGCTATTGTGAAAGGTATTGATTTGACTCTCAGCTTGACTGTTGTTGTTGCATAGAAATTCTACTGATTTGTGTACATTGATCTTTTTTTGTAACCTGAGACTTTGCTGAATTTATTTATCCATTCCAGGAGTCTCTGGGCAGAATCTTTGAGGTTTTCTAGGTATAAGATCATATTGTCAGCAAAGAGGGATAGTTTAACCTCCTTTCCCTATATGGATGCCCTTGATTTCTTTCTCCTGTCTGATTGCTCTGGTTATGACTTTCAGCACTTTGTTGAATAGAAGTGGTGATAGTGGGTAACCTTGTCTAGGTCCAGTTCTGAGCAGGAATGCTTTCAGTTTTTCCCCATTTATACGATGTTGGCTGTGGGTTTGTTGTATATGGCTTTTATAATTTTGAGGTATTTTCCATCTATGTCTATTTTCTTGAGAGTTCTTATCATGAAAGGGTGCTGAATTTTGTCAAATCCTTTTTCTGTATCTACTGAGATGATCATATGATCTTTGTTTTGCTTCTGTTTATGTGGTGAATCACATTTATGGATTTATGTATGTTGAACTATCCTTACATCCCTGGGATGAAGCCCACTTGGTCATGGAGGATTATTTTTTGATGTGCAGCTGAATTCAATTTTCCAGAATTTTATTTAGAATTTTTGCATCTATTTTCAGAAGGTATATTGGCCTATAGTTTCTTTTTTTGTTGTGCCTTTTCCTGGCTTTGGTATCAAGGTGATACTGGCTTCATAGAACGAGTTGGGGAGGGTTCCTTCTTTCTCAATGTTGTGAAATAATTTCTGCAGTATGGGTACCAATTCTTCTGTGTAGGTCTGGTAAAATTTGTCTGTGAAACCATCTGCTCCAGGATGTTTTTGGTGGAAGATTTTTTATTGCTGCTTCAATTTCTCTACTCGATATTGGTCTGTTTAAGAGTTCTATTTCTTCCTGATTGAGCCTAGGGAGGTTGTATGTTTCCAAGAATTTGTCCATTTCCTCCATGTTTTCAAGTTTACATGCATAGAGATTTTTATAGTATTCAGAGATGATATTTTGTATTTCTGTGGTATCAGTTGTAATATCTCCTTTTTCGTTTCTTATTGGGCTTATTAGGGTGCTCTTTTTTTGTTTCTGCTTAATCTAGCAAGAGGTCTATTGATTTTGTTTATCTTTTCAAAAAAACAACTTACTTTTTCTTTCATTCATTTTCTGTATAATCCTTTTATTGTTGATTTCATTTAGTTCTGCTCTCTCCTTAGTTATTTCTTTTCTTCTGTTGGGTTTGGGATTGGTTTGCTCTTCCTCTTCTAATTCCCTGAGATGATTCATTAGACTGTTGATTTGTCATCTTCTGTCTTTTTGATGTAGGCATTTGAGGACATGAATTTCCTCTTAGGACTGCTATTCCCAAATCCCACAGATTTTGATAACTTGTATCCTGTTTGTCATTTAGTGTGAGGAATCTTTTGATTTCCATCTTAATTTCCTCCTTGACCCCAATAATCATTCAGAAGTAAGTTGTTTAATTTCCATGACTTTGTGTAGAGTTGAGTCTTTCTCTTGGAATTGATTTCTAATTTTTTTTCTAATGTGGTCTGAGAAGATACATAGTATAATTTCTATTTTTTAAAATTTGTTGAGATACATTTTGTGGCCGAAGATGTGATCAATCTTAGAGAATGTTCTATAAGACAAACCCCACTAGATAGAAACAAAGTGATAAACAGCTGAATTGTAACAGCCAAGGACTTCAACACCCCACTGACAGAACTGGACAGATCATCCAAACAGAAAATAAATAAATAATGGACTTAAACAGAACTCTAGAACAAATGGCCCTAACAGACACTTACAGAATATTCTACCCCCAAACTAATGAATATATGTTCTTCTCATCAGCACATTGATTACTATGGTTTTGTAATATTGTTTAAAACCAGAAAGTGTGATGCTTCCCACTTTGCTCTTCTTTCTCAAGATTACTTTGGCTATTTGGGTCTTTTGTGGTTCCATATGAATTTTAGGATTACTTTTTCTATTTCCATGAAAAATGCCATTGGAATTTTGATAAGGATTGCATTAAATCTGTAGATCACGTGGGGTAGTATGGGCATTTTAACAATATTAATTATTCTAATCCACGAAGAAGAAGCATCTACAAAAATGCATGTAAAGCCTTTATGATTAAAACGGAGTGGCATCAGTTCATGAATAGACAAAAAGACCAATGGAATGGAAATTGAAGAAATTTATTCAATCACATATAGAAATTTGCCATGTAATAAAAGGGTTATCTTACATCAGTAGAAAAAAGATGGAAGATATCATTTCTCCATAACTATGGGATTTTAAACAGTCTCAAACTTACAGAAAATTTGCCAGTACAGTAAAAAGAATCTTTTATTACCCTGAAGCATTTGAGAATAAGTTGTTGACATGATGTCCCATCACTGCCCCCAATACTTTAGCGTGTATTTCTTGTGAATGAAGTCATTCTCCTACATAACTACAATACAACCCTCAAATTCAGAAAATTGAGATTGAATTATAACTATCATCTAATCCTCGGACCCCATTCAAATTTTGCCAATTGTTCCAATAATGGCCTTTCTAGCAAAAGGACCCACTTCCGAATCACCTGTTGCAATTTAGTTGTGTTGTCTCTGTGGACACCTTTAATTTAGAGTAGTTCTTAATCTTGCCCTCCCTTTTTATGACCTTGACACTTTAGAAGGATTTTGTAGAATTACAAGGAATTTTGTAGAATGTCCCTCAATTTGGATTTTTCTGATGTTTCCCTGTGATTAGATTTCTATTATGTATCTTTGGCAGAAATATCACAGAAGAACATCTGTGTTCTCTTAATTGCATCCTAACATGTGGTGCACAATTTTAATTTGTTCTATTATGGTGATGTTAATTTTGATGTGTTGGTTAAGGTGGTATCTGCCAGGCTGCTACTATTAAGTTAAAAAAATGAAACTATGTGAGAAAACATTGGTGAAAACCTTTATAAACTGGGAGTAGGTAAAACATTCCTAACAGTGACTCAAATGCAGAAGTCCCAAGATAAAAGATGAACAAATGTGATCAACCTTGCCTCCATGGTGTTCACATGATGTCCTTCCTCCAACAGACAATGAGCTACTCAAGGAACTCTGTCTTTTTGGGATTTTCCTATGTTCCCAACCCTTAGCATGGTGACAGTGGTGTTTAATAGATCCTCAATGTGTTTAATAAATGGGCAAATAAATAAATGTATCAATCAGTGTGAGAAGACTTGAGGTGGGTCTTGAAGGAAGATCAAGATTTGTACAGATAAAGAATAGCTGAGAGAAGAAATGAACATATCCATTTTGGCAGAAGCCTGGGCAGGAAGAGCTGTTATAATACAAGGCAAAGTTTCTACAGCAGTGGTTCTCCAAACTTTGGCTGAGAATGACTAAGGCAGAGCAGAAGATTCCACAGCTGCTGACTCTACTCATTTCACTTTCCAGTGAAAAAAGAACTAGTGAAAAAAAATTAAATGAAAGTCTACAGAATTGCATGTGATGCTCCTAGAAAGATGGATGTGAAGATTTACATTTTTAGGTCAGTTTATATCTCTTCAGGGAAGTTCTTGTCACCCACTTGTGGCCCAAGAGTCATGTTTTGAGAAATATTAGACCAGAGTGTAGGTGTTAAGTTTTAGCTAGAAAAATGAAAAGAAACCAAACATTAGGTCCTCAACATTTTGATATGAAAGTGTTAATATTAAGAGCATACACTCTGGCCTAACAGACTGTAAAGGAATTTTAAAAAGTCATTTAAAGCCATCTGGGACCAAGATGGAAGAAGACCTAAATCCTAGAATTGTTTCACAGTAGAGCAGGGTTTCTCAGCCTCAGCACAAGTGACATTTGGACAGGATGATTCTTTGTTTTGGGATGCCACCCTGTGTGTTATAGGATGGTTAGCAGCATAGCAGGCTTCTACCCAGTTTCTGTGGTTTGAAAGTTTGGGTCCCTCCAAAATTCATGTTCAAATTTAATCTCCAATGCAATAGCATTAAGAGGTAGGGCCTCTAGGGAGTGATTAGGTCATGAGGTCTCCTCTCTTGTGAATGGGATTAAGGCCTTTATGAAAGCGACTTCACACAGCATTCATCCCTTTCTTTGTCCTTCAGCTTTCTGCCAAGAGAAAATACAGCATTCGCCTCTTCTGCCATATGAGGACACAGCAAGAGAGTCCTCACCAGACACTGAACCTGTTGGTGCCTTGATCTTGGACTTCCCAGCCTACAAAACTATGATAAATTTCTGCTCTTTATAAATTACCCAGTCTCAGCTATTTTGTTATAACAGCACAATGGATTAAGACACTACTAGACTCCAGTAGCACCCTTTCCCCCATTTGTTTGTGACAAACAAAAATATCTCCAGACATTGCTGAATTTCCCCTGGGAGGGGGGCAAAATTACCCCTTGTTGGGAACCATTGGTCTAGATGAAAGCTCCCTGTACCAGTTGAATTAGATGCCTAAGAAGTCTCCATTGTAATTCTTCATATCCAACTGAGGCAAATAAGGGACAATTTGAGCAAATAAAGCCTATGCATTTCAGAAAATTGCCTGAAAGACAAATTAAAGTGCTGCCAGACATGAATACTGGATGATGAAAAGGGAAATGATGATCTATATCCATTAAGTAAATCTTTGAAGATTTACTTCAAAGGTCCAGACTTCAGTGGTCCTGGGTCAAGCTCGGCTAAGTTCCCTCATTGAAATAAGTGCACTTGACAATGAAAAGCAAATAGTTACTGGCTAATTACAGGGATGATTACCCTTAATGTGTGCTTCTGCACCTACAATGTTGGACAAAAGAAAAATTGCACATGATAAGGAAAAAGGGGAAAAACCCTTTGAAATCTTGGGACCCTCCGGAGAGGTCACTCCCCTCAGTAGATAAACATTGTGTTCTATCAGTTCAAAGACCCTTTGCAAATATGAACATTCAATATCATTCAACCAAAACACCCATATTGTTTGCCTCTGGTTATCCTATACTAGAGACATCATTTCATCATTTTGAGAAACAATGAAACTAATGTTAGGGAGCTCATTAGAATTGATCCCTATGGGAGAGATAAGCAATATATTTTTCTATATAATAATCACTCTGTTTTTCCTGATTCAAAAAACAATGTTTTCTTATGGTGAAGTTAGAGCCTTTTAACAAGATGTTGTTTTCCTGACAATTTATTAAGTGAAATTTAGTATGGAATTCACAAATATGGATAAAATGAATTTATATTTTGAATGATCACTGTTTCAGGGGAAATACTGACCAAATATTAAAGAAAGTTCTCTTATCCTTGCCTTTAATAAAAATAATAATAATAATAATAAAGCACTGAATGAAACTTTTGGAACTCCATGTGATAAGTATCAGTCAAAATGGATTTTCAATAAAGTCCTTTAATTTCCTACTGATGGTAACACTAAATAATAATCAGATATAGGACTTCTATTTCCAGAAATGTGATATACTAGATGTCCTGAAAATTCTCCCAATACAAAATAACTAAAAATTCTAGATAAAATATAACGAACATCACATAATGCTAAGCGAAAGAAGCAAGATACAAAAGGTCATGAATTGTATGATTCCTTTTATATTAAATCTCATATAAAGATAGAAAGCAGAGGGTTGATTTCCAGGGGCTGGGGGAGGGGTAAATGGAAAATTAACTGCTCAATGAGTAAAGGGCTGCCCTTTGGGTTGATGAAAATGTTTTGGAAGTAAAAGAGGTGGTGGTTGTGAGACCTCATCTCTACTATAAATAGAAAGAAATTAATTGGCCAACTAAAAATATATAGAAAATATTAGCCAGGCATGGTGGCGCATGCCTGTAGTCCCAGCTACTTGGGAGGCTGAGGCAGGAGGATCTCTTGAGCCCAGGAGTGTGAGCCCAGGAGTGTGAGGCAGGAGGATCTCTTGAGCCCAGGAGTGTGACGTCAGCTAGGCTGACGTCACGGCACTCTAGCCTGGACAACAGAGTGAGACTTTGTCTCAAAAATATATATCTATAAATGTGATTTAAAAAGCAAAAATTCATATAAAATGAATAATCAAAGGAAAGAGTTTTTTAAAAGCATAGCTCTTAGTCAAAAAATAGAAAAGAAAATAGAATGCTGATTTATAGAAAACAATTTAAAACAAGTTAAACAGACTAAGAGTGCATATGACCAACATAAAAATGCTAAGTTACAAATAATTTTAAAATAAAGTAAATTCATACACAATCTCAGTGAGAAAAAAATAACAGCCACATACCTAATAGCAGAGTTAGTGAGAATTCCTAGAGAGTGGCAGACTGTGGATATGCCCTATGGGAGGGGCTGGGCAGAGGCCCTCAACAGAGGCCAAGGTGGCAGAGTCCTATTCCAGAGGTCAAAGCCCTACCCTTTGGCTATTTGCAGGATTACTTGAAACTTGAGACATTCCCTCAGTACAAACACGCACATAGAGACACTATGATACCAGGGATGGAGGTTTCTCTGAGATCATACAACTGATAAATGACAGAGCTGTTACTTCACTTCTTGTCTCTGACGCCAAGAACATAGATTTTTATCATTTCCCTGAATACTCATCTTTAAGAAAACAAACAGTGAAGCAAATAAACACACAATATCTCTTAATGTTGGTTTGGTTTGGTTTGTAATTTATTTTCTTGGCTTTGGAAGCTCAGATATGTTATGTCTAGTTAGAAGAAAGAATTGGGCAACACAAATGCAAACCCTTTTGCTGGAACAGAGCTGGGTGACATTGCTTGGAGGGAAGGGGAGAGGAGCCCGGGGGCCAAAGAGTACAAGTGGAAAACAGCAGAGTCCACAGAGTCCACGCGGCACCCAGAGGGCGCAGTTCGTGCTTGTGTTCTGCCAAGGACTATCAACCCTTCTCAAAATAAAAAACAAAGACTTTCACACCATAGTAAAATTTTCAGAAAGCTAAGATTATGCTAGCTTGGGGACCGTCATGCATTTTTGGTGTTAACATATCCTGTCTTTTATAAATTGATGACAAAAGTAGGTGGTCTCCAAAATCTCTTTATATAAGGTTGTCTAAAATTTTGACAACCTTAAACCAATCATTTGATTATTACTATTATTTTTAGGGAAATCATATCAGTCTGGTGAAATGGCGAAGTCTGAGTGTTCTGCATCTGTAGGACAAAAGTGGCAAACCTTAATAAGAGAGCACCAGCAGCCATTGCATGTATATGTGAGTGTGTGTGAGAGAGAAAGCTAGAGACACACCAAAAAAGAGGGAAACAGGGAAGGCCAGTAAGGAAGATGGGAGATTTAAAGATGCATTCTGGGAACAGGAGAGGAGAGACTGGGATGCATAAGGCTGGAGAACATCTCAGCTCTGCAGAAAATATGGTGCTTGCCTTAGCCTGGGTTGCTCTGGAAAGCAGAGTCTGGGACATGGGCGTTCATGCAGACATTGATTTGGGGAAGTGGTTCCAGGAAACAGTAATGGGAGAAAAGGGAAACTAGGAAGGAGGGACACAACATGGGCACTTGGTGTTGACTCTCACTGGGACCTTCTGGGGAGCTGCATAGAGCATACCTCACAATTGTCTGCCAATGGCATAGAAGGGGGAGCATTTATGCACTGATTCACATTCCCCATACCTCATGGCTTGCCTGGTGGGCTGCTAACTCCCCCACACTTCCAGCTTATGCCTATATAGTGTCAAGAGGGTTTCTGCAGGTGTCCCAGAGAGTGATATCAGAGGAACCCTGGGGCAGAACATGAGAAGTACAGGTGCAGTTGAGATGAGGTACTGCGAGGTTATACCTGCGCAGAACTAGTTGCCCCTTCAATGGCTGGGACAAAAGGTGGCTAGGAGGATGTGAGGCAATGCACCTGAAATGTCTTATACAATGCTTTTGTCAAATAGAAGGATCCAGAAGCAGTAGTTTCATCATAAGAAAAAAAGCTTTCAGGTGAAACTTTAGTAGGATGTATTGCTCTTCCCATTAGTCTGTAGCGATCCCGGCCTCCAGTGACAGCTTGGGGAGGCAGACATTTTTCTAACATGCCATGCACCTAAGCACAGTTGAGACTACGGCTCATGTCTCAGGGTTTCTTACTTCCCAAGGTCCCTAATGTCCTCTTACATTTATACAGCAGCTGCAGTGACCTGCTCTTTGCATAATCACTTAATAATTTAGCCTTAAGTGTTACTGCAAAGGGACTCCTTCAATTCTCCATGATCCAGACTGGCTCAGTCCCAGCCTGGGGTAGGGCAGAGCCGCCGTATTTGCAGGGCCCCACTAAAGTTACAGAACATTTTCACATGACGTGTTCATTTGACCCACACATCAACGGTGGAGGAATAGGTTCAAATGGAAAGAGTAACAGCAACATTCCTGAAGTAGCATAATGACCAAACCAGAGAATGTCAGGATTTCTGACAATGTTCTTTCCCTGTGAATGTTGTTTCTTGTTCATAATAATTTGAAAACAGTTTTTCGGCCAAACTCACTGTCTTCCTACAAATTAAAGCTAGGACACTGCATTGTCACCAGCTTCTGTCACAGTTATCAGTGTGCCCCTTAGTGGGCCACTTGATATTCTTGGTAGCAAAAAACTGAAGTAAATTCTGCCTGTCTTAAAAAAAGAAAGAATTTATTGGAAGGATATGCGTTGCCTCACAGAATCAGTGGGAATGCAAAAGTCCTAAACTAATGAACAAACAGGAAACCAAATTTACAGGATTGGCTAGGTTATCTTTAACAGCTAAAATCAATAAAGGCTTATTTCTTGCTCAAGCCACAAGTCTATCTTGGGTGGGCAAAAGGCTTCTGCTCAACACAGTCACTAAGGGCCTGGGGCTGATAAAGTAGCCACTATCTCAAACATTGCTGGTGGACATGCAAGAGGGAAAAGAGAACTCTAGAGGGTCTGACTCAATTCATTAGATTCTGAGCCCTGAAGTAACAGGCATCACTTCCAGCCCAATTCATTGACTATAACTGATCATATGGCTCTACTCAACTACAAGGCAGTCAGGAAGAGAAATTGTACCACGTACTCAGAAGAAGGAAAGAACTAGAAATAGTTGACAAATAGCACTCAAGACTACCACAGCCGTGCAGAAAGAAAATTCCCTGGTTAAGGTGACACCACTGGACATTGTTGGTCAGCACTGGTGCAGCCAGAATGAAGCCTAAACTACTCTCATCACTCATTCTGAATTCAAACTCCTGAATTCATTATGAATTCAAAGTCCATGTTAATTGACTGAGCTTGAGTCACATGACTGTGTCCTAGATGCCAGTACCTGTCTTCCCCCTTGTCATCATGTGAATTCCATGGCAGATTTCCCAAATGTAAGAGGCAGTTAGATCCGGGGCAGTCAAAAGGGGGGCAAATGTCCACTAAGTGATAAATGTCCAATACACTCAACTATTAGAGTGGAAATTAGTGCTACATGGGTCATTCACTCATATCTCTATGATATGTTCATTTAGGCAATAAATGTTTAATGAGATCCCACCTGCTTCCAGACACTCTGAAGATACCAAGATAAATAAGACAAGGTCCTCCAGATGCTTATATTCTAATAGAGAAGATAGACATTAAATAAATAATTGCAATGCAGTGTGATAAGTCTTTATATAGAGATTAATGCTAAAGGATGGTGTTGGCACAAAGTAGAGAGTGATTAACTTTAATGACGGTGGGGCACATTGGTCAGGGATGGCCATTCTGGGAAGAAGTTATAGTGTTGGGAGGTGAAGCTTCATAGTTCCTGCGTTGGGCAGAGATGAGTAACATAGTATGTCAGGGGCATAGAAAACCAGATAGAGATGAGGCTGGAGAGGGATGCAGAGGCCAGATCAGAGAAGGCCTTCCTGGCCATGCTGGGCATGAGCTTTGCCCTTCAGGCAGTAGGAGAGATGACATTGGGAGATTGGGAATGGGATGTTGGTCCAGACTAAGGGAGGAGTAGGCTGGCACCTTGAGACTGGAATATTCTTTGAGATAGGGCAGGGATTTCCAAAGGACAACCAAATTAGAGGCACAGAAAACCCAAATGACATGTCCAGACCCACTGAGGCTTAGCAACATAAGGGAGGGTCATTCCAGCTAGATTAGGAAGTCTAGCTACATGTGCCCATTTCAGGGAGGGGGTCTTAATCACAGGGTGGGAATCAGAGCAGTACCCATGGCTGGAGGGTGTGAAGTTACCAAGTTCTACCAGTTGGTAACAGGTGGAAGGGAAGCACAGAGCTGGAGCCTGGAGCCTGGAGCCTGCATCCTAGAGCTTGGAGCAGTGACTTGGGAGAGCCAATAGTTGATACTTAGAAGCTCATTTTAGAAAACCTCCACTGTACGCAAAGCAGGATACCAGAAAGCTTATGAGTGGACTGAAACCCAGGTCAGTCTGGACAGTTTACAGGGAGCTTCCTAAATGGGAAAATTTCTTGGCCAACAGTTTATATTTCAAAGGGATAAGTAAAACAAAGTTTATAAAACATGGGTGAACAAGCTAGATGACCCGGGCCCAGCCTTGTAGGAAGAAACAGAGGGATTTGTCATGTTACCAGTCTGAACCAGGATCATTATTAGCTCACAAGGTAAAACTTGATTATAGGAAGATGGCAAAACAAAATGAAACAAAAACAGAAACAACACAATCATAGAGCTGGACGCAAGGCACATCCAGCAGAAGGTTGATTGAATTCTCAGCAACATCTGTTACTGAAACATGGCTCCATAAATTCCTGACAGCTCAGGCTGGGCTGGGCCTGAACATGGCAGTGCTCTGGCTTTGCTGCAGGAAGAAGAAAGAAGAAATGTGGGGGCAGGAGCCTGGTCATGACTTCACAGACATGAGTAGAAGTGATGGAGATGGGAGAGTTCAGAAAATACAGGCCCTAGCTGCAGACCTCTATGCATTCTGGTGCTGTAGAGTAAATCATTCTGTTCCAGTCTTCTGTGCTTTCTAGGTTTGCTAAAGCTAGAAACAAGAATTAAGCATAAGCTCCTTAGCATGGCACTCCCGTCCCCTGATGCCTATCTCTCTCTAGCCTCCTCTGCCACTCTTCCACCTCATATTTGACCCTCTTATAATGCCACACTCCTGGCTATTCATACCTCTGTGCCTTTGTTAAAGCCATTCTCTTTGTCTAGAATTAGGGTTGCCAGATTTAGCAAATAAAATAGAGGATGTCCAGTTAAATTTGAATTTCAGGTGAACAATGAATAAATTTTTTGTGTGTGATAGTATGCCCCATGCAATATCTGGGATATATTGATATTAAAATTTACTCATTTATGTGAAATTGAAATTTAACTGGGTGTCCCATATTGAGTCTGGCCGCCCTAACTGGAATGCTTTCTTATTCTTTGGGATGCATGTCAATCATCCTGTAAGATTCCCACTTTACTGATAAAGAAATTATGACCCAGAGAGGCTAAGTGACTTGCCCAAGGTCATGGAACTGACTAGTGACAAAGGGTTAGGGGTCTTCTGATCCCCAGTCCACGCTCTTGTAATTTTCTACAAAAAACTTTGATGTAAGATTTCCAGCCCCATTTGGTAATCCATTCAAGCATTTGCTAGCGAATCCTTATTATCAAAAAAAAAAAAAAAAACCTTCATTTTTTTCTACATTATCTCAGTTCTTCATTTTGTGAAAGTCTTCTTTCAATGAAAAGAAAAAATAGGCCTCACTGTCATCAACCCGTGCTTTGTATATTTAAATACTACTATTAAATTGACTCTTAGGTCTTCTCATTCTCAGACAAAAATAAAGTTTTTGATGGAGTTAATTCTCCTGGGCAAAATGTCTCTCCTTTGAAGTATTACCTGGGTCTTTAGATCCTTCCTATATTAAAGAACATAGAATGGAAATGGCACTTTAATTTGGACGTGTCCAGTTTGGGAATAAAAGAAGAACTACTTTTTTTTTTTTTTGTGAGACAGAGTCTCACTCTGTTGCCCGGGCTAGAGTGCCATGGCGTCAGCCTAGCTCACAGCAACCTCAAACTCCTGGGCTCAAGCGATCCTTCTGCCTCTGCCTCCGAGTAGCTGGGACTACAGGTATGCGCCACCATGCCCGGCTAATTTTTTCCATGTATTTTTAGTTGGCCAATTAATTTCTTTCTAATTTTTTAGTGGAGACAGGGTCTCGCTCTTGCTCAGACTGGTTTCGAACTCCTCACCTTGAGCGATCCTCCCGCCTCGACCTCCCAGAGTGCTATGACTACAGGAGTGAGCCACCGCGCCTGGCCGAAGATTTACTTTTATTTGTGCATTTTCACATGTCCCTATACATCTTATAATAACATTTCCTGTAAAGAAAAAACAGTGAGGAAAACGTCTTGAAATTACTGATTCATGATAATGTCAATCACTTCAAATCATGACATAGTTGTACTACTATCAACAGTAAAGGCTCAGTGAGATCCCAAGAGCTCTGTCCTTTAACTAGGCATTAATACCTCATGTGCCCTACATCTGAAAGGGCTTCCTTTGCCAAAAATTGGGCTTCAACTCATTGTCTTTGTGATCCTTATGTTCTGCCTTAGATGTATTTTACTAAGAACTCAAAACCACAAGCATGCAGGCCAT
The DNA here is from genome assembly GCA_963574885.1 of Lepilemur ruficaudatus. Lineage (NCBI taxonomy): Eukaryota > Metazoa > Chordata > Mammalia > Primates > Lepilemuridae > Lepilemur > Lepilemur ruficaudatus. The sequence continues at coordinate 16,960 of CAUYRT010017150.1, read as the reverse complement.
AAATCTTACCCAGGGTAAAATGTATTCAATATCAAGAAATTTAAGTCTAGAGTTCCTTCTTGGACAATTCTCACCCCATTTTCAATATCCATTTTACTTAATCTCCCTCTCAGTTGTGTTATCTTTATTTTTAATCTACAAAGTCTCTAATTGCCCTGTAATAACACAAGCTTCTTTTTCTAGAGATATTTCCTTATACATTTACTTTAAAGGTACACAATGCCTACACTTAAAGAGAGTAAGCACGGAATATCTTTTCATAAGCTGTAATATCGGGGAACAGAATAATTATTAAAATCCTTTGGTTTATAATCTGGCATAAGAACCTTTTCTTCTGAAACCTTTGTTTGAACCTTTCCTTCTTGCCTAAGAATGCCTGCCTCCTCCCCAACCCTCAAAATTATCCCCATTCTTAAAGGTTTAGCTTAAAATCTCTATCCCCTATGATGACTTTCTGAACGTCTCAGCCCAAGGAATCTCTTTTAACTTTAAACTCTGATATCACTTACTTGGCCTTTAATATTTTTTATAGAATCTTACATTTTACAAAGCACGTTTCCCATACTTTTAAATCTTAAAGCGTTTTCTATATGCTTTTGTCTCTCACAGCACCTGTACTATTGTTTCATTGTACTAAAGCGATTGCAATTGATACTTACTTGTTCATTTGCTTGTTATTAGATGTCTTCTGAAAGGGGCGGCCTTGCTGAAATAACAGGAAAATATCTAATCTCATAATTTTCTAATAACAGCTAAAGATCAATCCTATTCTCTGTCTCTGTCTCTGTCTCTGTCTCTGTCTCTGTCTCTCTCTCTCTCTCTCTCTCTCTCTCTGCTAGCAGACACCCTGCAGGGACTGTTTTCACAAACATCTGAAAAGAGCCGGAATGACAAAAAGGAAATGTAAATTTTTCTGTTTACATTCACCAGGAAACTGCTTTTAGAATTTGTTCTATACAGCCTCAGGTGTTCCAGAGAAGCTTCCAGATGGACAGCAGGGGGGCAAACTCCAGGTTTTAGTTTCCAGCCCAAAACCATATCCCAGGGGCAAAAATCAAGTTCCCTGCGAAAAGCCTGAGTACTTTTCGGACATAACAAAGTCTCCAGGAACAGGGAAAAAGCGAGAAAGACGGACAACCTGACGTCTGGCAGCTGCCTGCTTATTATTCCATAGCCGCTTCTGTTTCAGCTGACAGCAATCGCTATTTTTTTCCTTTCTCTTTGTCCCCATAAAATCAGCAAGCCACTTGGCCTCACTGCTGGCACCCTCTTCTCCTTTGGGAGGCCACGCGGTCTCCCTGCTCTCCCTTTCTTTCCCTTCTCTGTTTCATTCTCTCACTCTCTCTCTCCTCTCATTCTCTCTGCCCTTCTACAGGATAAAATGCACTTTTTTTTACTTTTATATATTCTAATCTCTGCGTGAGAAATCTTTCTCCACCCGCGCCGTGAGCACTTACTAGGTTTTCCACCCTAACATCTGCCTTCCTCCTTCTTGTCTATCTCCACCCCCAACCACGCCTCAACACTGTACTCCCAGCACTTTGCACAATGCTTGGTATTTGATGAATGAATGAATGAATGGCCAATCACCAAAACAATCCTGTTGGTTAGCATTACTATCCTCATTTCATCAAGGAGGAAATTGAGTTTCAGAGTGGTTGAGTAACTTACCCAAGGTTAACTAGTGTCTGATAGAGCTGGATCTCTCCAGGGAGCTTTTCTGATTTCCTAGCTGTGAGGCTTTGCACAAGTTTCCTACCCTTGTTGTGCTTCCATGTTCTCAGTGTAATAATGGAGATAATATTGTACCATCTACCCTACAGGGTTGTGGGCATTAAACGAGCTAAGCTAGGCAAAGTACAGAGCACTCAAGCTCACTGCTGGACATGCCTGGTTGATATCAACTCATCATCCATTGAGTAAAACCATCCAAATAGCTACCAATCCAACTATTTTGTTACAAAGATGTAATAGAATGTTTTGCCAAGTATCTTGCCCAATTTAAAATTCACTAGGCCTATGAAATCCCTTACCTACTGGTTTCATTAACACTATCAACAAAGGAAAAAAGGTTTGGCTTGTTTTTTGGTGAACTTGTGAACTAAAATAAAATCTTGAGGCTCCACTCCCCTACACACAGGCAGACGGAAGGGACCCCCTCCTGGCCAAGGGGATACCCTAAAACTGATTTGGTGGCCATAAGAAGAGGTCAAACAAGCCTCATTATGCCTCCTCCCTCCTAATAGATATTTTTAGAAAGTCATTAATAGGCCTAAGGCTATGCAAGACTAACCTGCAGGTCCTCAATTTACACAACAAATCTGTGTCCCATGGCTTATCTGATAAACAGTTCCTTATGTTAAAATATTTCAAGTCTTTAGACAAACTTTAGTGTCTGTAACCAATTACAAGCCAAAGAGTCTTTAAACCCACCTATAACCTGTAAGCCCCCGCTTTGAGATGGCCCACTTTTTCAGGTCAAACCAATGTATGCCTCCCACGTATTGATTTATGACTTTACCTGTAACCCCTGTCTCCCTGAAACGTATAAAACCAAACTGTAACCCGGCCGCACTGAGTCCACTTGCTCAAGGTTTCTTGAGCATGGCTCCTGGTCATGGTCCTCAAATTTGGTTCAGAATAAATCTCTTTAAAATTATTTTACAAAGTTTGGCTTTTTTTTCCATTGACACTTCCATGTATTGATTTATGACTTTACCTGTGATTCCTGTCTCCCTAAAATGTATAAAACCAAACTATAACCCAGCCACAGCGAGTCCTCTCACTCAAGGCTACTTGGGTGTGGCTCCCGGTTGTGGTCCTCAAATTTGGCTCAGAATGAACCTCTTTAAGTTATTTTACAGAGTTTGGCTTCTTTTCCATTAACAAACTCATTCTATCATTCAATGGCCATGACTTTCTCTGCTATCTGCTTTAGAATTTTGCTGAGCAATTCCACTAAGTACATTCTTTGCTGATTTCCAGAACTTACCTTTCTTCCCTTTTGGAAAATGGGAACATTAATCCAACTCCAAAATAGATTCATTTAGTTTTTTTTAAAATTTTTTTATTTCAGGATATTACGGGGGTATGAATATTTTGGTTACATGTTATGACTTTGCCACACCCAAACCATGTTTTGTGGCGTGCCCTTTCCCCTCTACAATGCTCACTGCATCCTTATATTTTGTTCCCACAGTGTCTGGTAAAATGCATTGTTCAACTGTCTTTTGTGGATTGTTTGATTTGGTGTTGAATTCTTATGTCTTTGGAATTGACTAGAATGTAATCAGATCTTTCATGTTCAAACGATCCATTTGCCTGATAATATAATAACTAATATTTTTATGTGCCAGGGAATGGCTGAACCCTTTATAAGCATAATTTCCTTTAAGTTTTACATTATTTTGGGTTTGTTACAGTGGGTGGTTTTGAGGACAAACCGAGCGGCACATGGAGAGTCGGAGAATCAAAGTTTATTCTCGCCAGTGGCCTCAGAAGGGTCTCTCCACCAAATTCTGAGCCCCGTCTACCAGTTTTTCCCACTTTTATTAGGTTGGGGTGGTCCGAGGGGTGGGGTCTCAGGTGGCTGATGCAATTGCAGAAGCCGAGTAATAGGTTAGTATTAGGTTGATGAGGGTCTTCCTTACCAGGTTGATTGCTACTCTTATCCCATTTTACAGCTGAAAGAGGATATTTCATGCTCCATGTTTTTTGTGACCAAGAAACCAAACAAACAAAAAGAGTAATTGACAAAGAGGAAGTAGGATAGATACAAAATAAGAAGTGTGAAGATACTTGGATTCCTAAAGGCATTACTGTTTTTTTCATTGCTGTTTTCAGTCCCTTTCTGGACTCATAAAAAACATTTTTCCTTTTTCCCTTCACCTAGCTCTACATGGCATCTATTACTTGAAAATTAAGCCCTTACTAGAAAGGCTTTCCGGAAGATGTTACCAACAAAAATTCATTTTGAGGAAGTAGGAGTTTACAAGATGAATAAAGAACTCAGCATCACAAGAGAAGGGTATAGTAGCTCTTCACAGCATGACATCCGGGATGTCTCCATGTCCCAGGTCCTGATAGGAAGTGAAACTGAAGGGTGTGATGGAGGGTGAGGTGGAGAGACAGAGCATAATCATGTTGTGCCTTGCATATCAAGAGTAAAGAATTGGTCGGGCACGGTGGCTCATGCCTATAATCCTAGCACTCTGAGAGGCTGAGGCAGGCGGATAGCTCAAGGTCAGGAGTTTGAGACCAGCCTGAGCAAGAGTGAGACCCATCTCTACTAAAAATAGAAAGAAATTAGCTGGACAACTGAAAATATATAGAAAAAAATTAGCCGAGCATGGTGGCACATGCCTGTAGTCCCAGCTACTTGGGAGGCTGAGGCAGAAGGACCACTTGAGCCCAGGAGTTTGAGGTTGCTGTGAGCTAGGCTGATGTCAGGGCACTCTAGCCCAGGCGACAGAGTGAGACTCTGTCTCAAAAAAAAAAAAAAAGAGTAAAGAATTTTAAATGTATCTTGAAAAGGAAATAATTTTAATTTTTAGTAATAATAAGTATAATAATAAATATAAAATTAACACAACAATTTAAATATTTAATAACAATTAAGCTGAATAATTTCAAGCTGGAGATAAAATTTGTATTTCTGACTGATCAGGCTTACTGCAGCAACCTAGTGGGCTTTGGGGGGACTCTCAACTGTCAAAAGACCATGGATTTCAGTCATCCAGGAAAAGGGTACAGGGGGTCTGAACCAAGACAGGCACAGTGACACCATTAGCTACCTAAAAGGGAGAGGGTTGAAGACTTTATTTTTCTAGAGCAGTTTGAGGTACACAGCAATATTGACGTGATATAGGGGACAGTACAGATTTCCCGTATACCCCTGCCCTCCACACATGCACAGCTTCCCTCATTATCAATACCCCCCACCAGGGCAATATATTTGTTATAATTGCTGAACCTATATTGACACATCATAATCATTTAAAGTCCATAGTTTACATTACGGATCACTTTTGGTGTTGTACAGTCTGTGGGTTTGGACAAATGTATAATGACATGTATCCACCATTATAGTATCATACAGAGTAGTTACACTGCCCTAAAAATCCTCTGTGCTCTGCCTATTCACCCTTCCCTTCCATCCTAACCCCTGGCAACCACTGACCTTTTTATGTCTCCATAGCTTTGCCTTTTCCAGAATGTCATATAGTGAGAATCATTAAAAGGGGAGTTTTAAATATCAATTTGTTCATTCAGCTAAAATTTATTTAACATCTACTGTTTGGGATGGTCTAGAAACAATTTTAAAAAGCATACTATGGCTGGGTGTGGTAGCTCACGCCTGTAATCCTAGCATTCTGGGAGGCCGAGGCGCGAGCATCGTTTGAGCTCAGGAGTTTTGTAACCAGCCTGAGCAAGAGTGAGACCCCGTCTCTACTATAAATAGAAAGAAATTAATTGGCCAACTAAAAATATATGTAAAAAATTAGCTGGGCATGGTGGCTCATGCCTGTAGTCCCAGCTACTCGGGAGGCTGAGGCAGAAGGATCGCTTTAGCCCAGGAGTTTGAGGTTGCTGTGAGCTGATGCCACGGCACTCTACAGCCTGGGCAACAGAGTGAGACTCTGTCTAAAAAGAAAAAAATAAAGAAATTAATTGGCCAACTAAAAATATATAGAAAAAATTAGCCAGGCATGGTGGCGCATGCCTGTAGTCCCAGCTACTGGGGAGGCTGAGGCAGGAGGATCCCTTGAGCCCAGGAATTTGAGGTTGCTGTGAGCTAGGCTGACGCCACAGCACTCACTCTAGCCTGGGCAACAGAGTGAGACTTTGTCTCAAAAAAAAAAAAACAAAAGAAATTGCCACCCCAATCTTCAGCAACTACCACCCCGATGATCAGTTTGCAGCCATCAACATACAGGGAAGACCTTCCACCAATAAAAAGAGCATGACCTGCTAAAGGCTCAGATGAGCATTTTTAGCAAAAAAGTATTTTTAAATTAAGATATGTCCTTTTAAAGACAATTTTATTGTACACTTAATAAACTACAATATAGTGTAAACACAACCTTAATATACACTGGGAAACCAAAAAATTTGTGTCACTCACTTTACTATGACATTCACTTTATTGTGGTGGCCCAGAACAGAACTCCTGAAACATCTCTGAGGTATTCCTCTATTTCAGAAACCAAGAGGAGTGACTATGTATTTTTGTATCCACCTAGTTTACCACTGTATTCTCAGTATTTTACACTGGGCAAGGTCTATGTTAGTAGACACCCAGGAAATCTGTGAACTGATAATTAAATTGAATTAAAATGCTTCAAGAAGCAGTACACAGCATGTGGCCCACAGAAGTACTCAAAGAAGGAAGAAGGAGTAAGCAGGGTGGAAGGAATGCTGTTGAGGCCAGGAAGGGTGAGGACTGATGTGGCTTGGTCTGGGACTGGAGTTGAACCTGGCAGCTTTTCTCTCAGGAAGAGCAGATTTCTTTAAATATTTATTGACGTGTACTTTGTCTATTTCACCCTGGTGGTGCAGAAATCCATCCAAACTGATCTCTGTTCTCAAATAGCTCACAGTCTGGTGGGGAAGACAAACAGAGGCCCTGATAATTATAGAATATGGTGCATATTTAACTGTGGGAGCACAGAGATGGGAGGAGCTAGTAAACTTGGAAGGCAGCGCAGAATAGGTGACATTTGAGCTGTCTTAAATGTGCGAGTGCATTAGAGCAAGAATTCCAGAGGAAACCAGCCTGTGCAAAACCCCCGATAAATTGTATGTGGGTAAGAATCACCTGAGAGTTCTGTTTAAAATGCAGATTCCAGGGCCACACTCCCCTGGAAACTTCTGGTTCAATAGGCAAGTAGCACCCATTTTAACAAACGTCCCAGGACTACTCTCAGGAAATCTTTCTGTGCTCTCACAGTCACGGAAGTGGGACGGGAGAGCAGTATCGGGAGGTGAGGCTGGAGAGAGCTTTCCCCATCCCGGCTCCCGGGTCTCCGAATGAGGTCACACTATTAAAAAAAAAAACAAAAACGAAAAACAAAAAAACACACAAACCACCCTCCATTTTGCGTTGCGCTTTCAAGCCACTACCCACTTTGATGTGCTTTACTTTGTCGGAGACTCGTAACAACTCTGTGGGGTAAAATGATGAGTCTCATGTTACAGGGTAGGAAACTGAGGTTCAGAAAGGAGACGATGGCTCAAGGTCACAAAGCGAGAGGTGGCAGGGCAGAGACTGAAAACCAGGCGACCCGATTCCCAACTAAAAGACTTCCACGACGCAGGCTGGCCAGAAGTAGGTGGGGTTCAAGCCCTCCCTCGAGGCTGGTTCCAAAATGGTGGGGGCAGTGGCGTCAGCAACGCAATGCCCCCGCCCCTTCCGTCCACCTCCCTCCTTCACCAGGCCACCTAGGCGGGGGGAGGGGAGGAACCGAGCAACCCACGTGACTGCCGACAACCGGGCGCGTGACGCAAAGCGGCGGGCCCAACGCTCGCTGTGTCTTATGGGAAACGTAGTTCAAGAGACCGCCAAGTCGGCAAGGAGAGGCGGCCTCAAGACTACATTTCCCAGGAGGCCGCGCGGCGACTACGCCGCTGCCGTCGCCGGAGAGCGGGGACGCTGGGCGCGCTGTCGGGCGGGGGCGAGGTTCAGGCCAGTTGTGCCGTTGCGAGGCTGCTGCTGTGATCGCTGCGGTTGACCCAGGTGAGTGAACACCTGTGATGGAAGTTAGGGCAGCTCAACCGGCTCCAGTCGTTCCATCTTTTATGTTTTTTCTGCGGCTGCTGGGTCAGTGTTCCTGGGAAGGCCTGGCGCGGAGCCGCTCCCCCGCGCTTACGCCCTGGCCTCTTCAGAGCGGGCCCCGCTCTCTCCGGCTCCTCCCCCTCCCCGCCCTTCGGGGCTTCCCATCGCTCCGGCCTAGCTTCGGAGGCTCTGGGCAGCCTTCTCCCCAAATAGCTCCCACACTTCTTTTTTTTTTCTTGTAGTCTGCTTGTGGGGGAGGCGTCCACTTTCCCTTCCCTTCCCGTTTGGTCGTACGCACCCCATTATTTGGGTTTCTTCTTTTCCGGAACTCTTGAGCGCCCTTCCCCCCACCTAGTCTCCGTTGGCCTGGTTCTGTCTTCTCCGAGGGCGCATGTGGCTGGCACTCAGGAAACGTTAGTACCTCTTCCGTTCTTTTCTGCCTTGTGGCCAAAAGAGGCATAATCCAAATCTGTCTCTGACGGGAATAATCGTGTTCCCACTTTTTTCTTGGGCTGGGACTGAGGCCGACTTGCATTCCAGTGATGATCGGCCTGTGTTCTGCTTACGTGAGGTAATTTCCTTGGCTTCTCTTAGCACCTGAGCAATTTTTATCAGCTACTCTCTTTGCCCTCCTGAATGTTAGGGGTAGAGCACGGTGGAAGAAGCTGTGGAGCAGCACTGGTGCCCAGAACTTGGGAGCTGTACAGTGTTTACGGGGAGCTTGTTAATTGGATTGAAGGGAAAGCTTCTGGGAGTATGGCAGGGCCTGGCAGGAGAGCAGCAGTGAAGCTTCTGGTGGAAGTGTGACAGAAGGATGCTGGAACCAGTCTGCCTGGGTTCAGATCTTGACTCTGCTAGGTTTTAATTTTAGGTCAAGAGTCTTAACTTCCAGGTGCCTCAGTTTTCTTATCTCTAAAATGGCAGAGAATAACAGTGGCCCCTAATAGGATTATTGTGGATACTAAATGAAATAAACGAAAACCCAATTAGTCACTATTATTACTGCCATCATTTATGGGATTTCTAGATTGTGGGCGTTGAGTGGAAAGGCACGTATCACACCTTAATTTTCTTCTCTTTCAGGTGACCCTGTCTTTTTTTCATTTGTGGAAATACTGTCATAGTCTGTTGTCTGTTATCTAGACAGCCTGATATGTGTATTATTATATAGAAAGAAGCCAAAGAGTCAAAAGTGACTGCTGTCATGAACAACTTGGGGAGCAAATTGAGGTGTATTTTAGGAACTAACGATATCAAAAACAAGTTTTACTGCAGCTGTTCAGGCTTGATTGCATTGTGTAAGAGAGCTGTTTAGAAGTTTCTGTAAGAAACTAATTAAAAACCTTGGCCAGGCATGGTGGCTCATGCCTGTAATGCTAGCACTCTGGGAGGCCAAGGCGGGAGGATCGCTCAACCAGGAGTTTGAGACCAGCCTGAGAAACAGCAAGACCCCGTCTCTACTAAAAATAGAAAGAAGTTAGCTGGACAACTAAAAATATATAGAAAAAATTAGCCGGGCATGGTGGCACATGCCTGTAGTCCCAGCTACTGGGGAGGCTGAGGCAGAAGGATTGCTTAAGCCCAGGGGTTTGAGGTTGCTGTGAGCTAGGCTAATACCAGGGCACTCTAGCCTGGACAACAGTGAGACTCTGTCTAAAAAAAAAAAAAAAAAACCAATTAAAAGCGTTTATGTCCAGTATAATTCCATTTCTGTTTTTTAAACCTTTTAGCACCAGTGAAAAGATATCCAATTTTGAAGAATGATGTTTTTAGTCTGCAGACTAGGTACAGTCCAATGTTTACAGTGGTGGTAATATAAGTAATAGTAGTGGTAGTTCCTCAGAGTATTTCTTTAATACCAAATACATGTACTTTTGAATTTGGTTTTTTCTATTCTATTTATTTATTTGTTTTTTAACAGTCCTAAACTAGAGAAGGATTGAATTTGGTTTAGTCAGTGGAATTATAGATTACAAAAGTGATTTGTTTTGTACTGAGACATTGGAGGAAGGAAGCTTGGAGTATTTCTGAGATTAGCACAGAGGTGGGAGTGATGAGGCTGACTGGGAGGGCACACAGGCATACAGTTTGTTTTTAGAATGGATAGTCTTAACCTCTGAAAATCTTAGGGTGTTAGCCTGTTTCTCTTGTTAGTGATATCCTGAATTGAAGGAAGTGTGGTTAATACTATTCTCCCAAATATTAGATTTTGGTGGATTGTTTCTCATTCATTTTATGAACATCTAAGACCTAGTCACTGTTTAATCGGTTGAGTGGTTGATTCAACAAATAGTACCTGAGAGTCCACCATTTACTAGCTCCTGTACTAGGCTTTGTGAATACATTGCAGCGTGAGACAGATGAGGTCTTGTCTTTTGGGAACTTACAGGATAGTGGGGAAAGACAAAAAACTTAAGCAAATAATTACAAATTGAGAAAAGTGATGTGGAGGTGTCAAGTAAGGGACTGATAGACACTGAAAAAGGAGAGACCTGAGGGTAGTCACAGAAGTTCTTTTTGGGGAGAGAGTGAGGAGCCAATTTTGTAAGATGTCAAGGAGAAAATCCAGGTGGAGGAAACAGTAGTGCCCAGAATGGAAGATGGGAAGAATTTAGTGTGCTTTCAGAACTGAAAGGAGTTCAAGAGTGTTTTAGGAGAGTGGTTACAGATGAGTCGGAGAGGTAAGGTTGTTAGGGAAGGCATTGGAGCTTTCTGTTGGGTGGGAGGGGCTGCCGTTTGATATACATGTATTATTTACAACAAATGTTCCATTACTTCAGTAGTACAAAACGTATGAAGGAGGAAGGGACGAAGGAATGGGATTTATGACTTAAGTTGGGGGGTGATTTATGTTGTCACATCATTTATACAGATGTGGAAAATGGATTGTGGGGATGTCAGTTATTATAGTAGCGTAGGCTGGAGATGGTAGTTACGTGATGTAGAGTGATAGAGAGGTAGCATGGGAAGAAGCAGAGGGTTTAGAGATTAAGTAGCTTTAATATTCTCTCTTTTTTCTTAAAAGATATTTGATATGATTTATTTATTGATCTACTTTTAATGTGTTTTTATTTTTTATTTTAGAGATGGGGGTCTCGCTCTTGCCCAGGCTGGTCTTGAACTCCTGAGCTCCTCAAGCAAGACTCCTGTCTCAGCCTCCCAGAGTGCTAGGATTACAGGTGTGAGTCACCGTGCCCGGCCAGCTTTAATATTCTCTAGAACAAGACATTCTTAATCTATGGTCTTTAACTCCATGGGGCCCATGAATTTTATGAAATTTTTGTGAGGGGGTGCATTTTCTCAAAAGGCCTTTGCCCACTGCTCTAGACCCTGTAATACAGGTTCATGACCCACAAGAAAATAATTGCCCAAGGCCTACCAGGGCATTGAGAGCCATGGGTAACCTTTCTAAAAGATTGACTTTTCTTAATCTTTTGAGGGAACTGATTTTGTTTTTAAGAGAAATAATGAGTTTAAATGCTGTGCCATAGAAACCATCTTTTAATTTCTTTTTGTCGAGAAGATATTACGCTCATAGTTAGGAACCTGAAATTTAGTGAGTTCATTTTCATGAAAATTCATTGCCTAATGTTTTCTTCCATTGAATTCTGTTTACAGTTCCTGTTTTAGTGGCAGAAATGGAGCACTTTAGTGTGTAAGATGATTGTTTTGCTTTCCTTCAGCAGGGGTGTCAGATGCATATTCATGTATTTTCAGTTGATAGTGTCTTTATTGGAGGCATAGGATATGCTTTCTGCCTCAAAGTTAGAGGAAGAAACTATGTATTTTTTTCGTTTTATGGTAGAGTTTGAAAACTGAAGGCTCGTGGACTAAATCCAGTCTGCAGGTGTGTTTTGTTTGGCTCACACTATTGTAAATTTGAATTAGTTAACATTTAAAAACAATGAGATTTCATATAAAAATTTGGATTTAGGCTGCTTTTGAAACATCAGATCTGGCAGCTATAGACCTGCAGTTCTGCTTTTCAGCAGCTATCTTTTGTAGTTGGGCATGTCATATTCACTTCGCTACAGACCTCGCCACAACTTGACATAAATCCCTGACACGGAGTAGAGTGTCAGTTGGTATTTATTATTTTATACCTTTATATTGCTTATCTGTTGTAGACATTTTAATTTGCTGTCCCTGTCCTGGCTATATGATAGAGGTTTCTAATGCTGTGATTCAAAGTCATTTTGCTGTCTTATATCACCATTTTTAATTTTTTGCTGCCTTGGTGCCTTATTTCTTTTGTTTATTATAAAAAATAGGAGATTTTAGGTAACTTTGGAAGAGAGAGGTGAAGCAGTGGGAGGGGAAAAACCAAAGCATTGAATTATTTTGTATCCAAACTGAAGAAACCCAAGGACTTTTAGAAAACATAAACACATTGATCTGACCCTTGCCCATCCCTTTTTTTTTTGCTGGCAGGTGTGCGGTGTCCTCATTTTTGTTCTGCTTGGTTTGCTTTGTAGCATCTAGAATGTTGTAACTACATAGCTTGGCCTGAGAAGATAGAAGACCAAGCAAAGAGAAGTTTTTGAATGTCTAATTATAAGACTTCTGACTCTCTTCCTGAGATATAACCAAAGTTATTATTTTTTAAAAATAATATAACATCACATTGCTTTCAGTGATTCTATGTGGTTTTTTGAGGGGGATGGAGGTTTAATCACTCAATTTCTTTTTTGTCTATTTTAGGAAAAGGATGGGCTAAATAAAGGATTGCTAGAGGAATTCCCAGAGGTGAAACTGTTCTCTAAAGTTGCCCAGGAGGTAGCTTTACTGGGAGGGTCTCTATTACATCAGGGCTTCCTAGAAGACAGTCCCAGTTGATCTAAAGGATGTGTGTTAAGTCTTGACTAATACCTTTGGCTTCGAGACTGTGGGCTATCACACTGGCACATGACCAATTTCCTCAATCTCCTTCGTTTTTAAAGTTTTTTTCTGATAAAACTTTGCCCTCGTCAACTGATACTTTTTTCCTCCTTACCCCTGCATTATTACTACATGACATCATAATATTTATTTTTAATCTATTGTGTTCCATCTTTCCCCTCTTTAGAGAGTAAGCAGTAAGATTTAGTGTTGAATCTTTACCTAGGACGTTCTGTCACGTACAAGAGGCTTCGTAAATATTGAAAAAAGAGGAGTTAATGTGGGAATAAATAGATGGTTGACTGGGTGGCAGTCTGTGGAAGTTCTCCACTGTCAAGTCCTGGTTCACTCAGATTCTGTTAAGTTACCAGTTGAAAAGAATTTGTACAGTGGTAGGAGAGGAGATTGCAAAGGGACAAGGAGGGTACTTTCTGGAGTGATGGAAATATTCTGTATTTTTGTTGTGGTGGTGGTTACACAGTGTGTTTTTTCAAAACTCATCGAGCTGTATTCTTAAAAAGTGTACATTATTTTACATGAATTAGAAAGTTGATTTATAAAAGTTTGTGTTCAAAACTCATCTTATAAAAAGACTGTTGTACAGAACATTTTATTTTCAGCAAGTATAAGTTGTTTCACCATTCAACCGGCCAGGGGTGATTAAAGTGGTTTTAAATGTTGTGTCATATTGAGTGGCAGTATAGAATGAAGAGAATACAGATGGTCCCTGACTTAGGATTTGACCTGAGAAGTAGGAAAGCAGTATGCAGCATTTAGTGTGCCCCTTGACTTAGGATGGGGCTATATCTGGGTAAACCCAGTGTAAGTTGAAAATACTGTAAGTGGAAATCGCACTTTGGACTTAAGGATATTTTTAGTTTATAATGGGTTTTTTGAGATATAACCCCATCGGAAGGCTAGGAACATCTGTATATTTAATTGATTATAGACTTATTGTCTCCCTTTTTGCTATGGAAGCTGCTTAGTGTTGGGGGATATATATATGATGAAAATAGTTTGATAAGGAATTAATATTTTCTGTTTTATTCCCAGCAGAGTATTTTCAGCTGCAGTATTTAGTTAATAGGGCATGGTTGTGGAGGTGTGTGATCTACGGTTTTTAGCGGCTTTGGTTTTTCGCACATGAATGTGATGAGAAATTCAAGTCTTTGCTTCCTCATCGAAAGCTTTTTATTTATTTTTTATTTCATCATGTTACGGGGGTATAAATGTTTAGGTTACATTTATTACCTCTGCCCCACCTGAGTCAGAGCTTTAAGCGTGTCCATCCCCCAGTGTGTATGCTGCACCCATTAGTTGTGAATATACTCATCCCTTCCTCTCCCCTCCCATTTTTTTTTTTTTAATGGGACTTTGGGGCAAGTTGTTAACCACTTCCAAGTATCTATTTGTTCAATTTCATATGGAGATAGAAACCTCTATTTACCTCCAATTGTAATGGTTAGATGATTAGCCCAGTGCCAGGCACGTGGTAGGTTTCAACAAATTAATATTATTATATATGAGAACAAGAGAAGATGGGCTGTTTGGTACCTGTTTGGAAAAGAAAGTAGTCATAAGAAATTAAATCTGAAAGGCCAATGAGAAACACCCAGACCCCTTAACTTGATAGTAGATGTAAAGAATAGAGTACATGATAAAGGTAGTATTTCAAGATAGTGAGGGCAAGGATGGCCTAATTATTCAATACACAGTTCTGGAACAGTTGGCTGACCATTTTGAAAATTAGATTCTTAATACCGACAAAATAAGTCCCATATAAAAAACATACAGATTAAATCAGTGAGATACCATTTTTTCTCTGAGATCTCTACCATGACAAAAAAAAATATAACAATTGGCCGGGCACGGTGGCTCACGCCTGTAATCCTAGCACTCTGGGAGGCCGAGGCGGGTGGATTGCTCAAGGTCAGGAGTTTGAAACCAGCCTGAGCAAGAGCGAGACCCCGTCTCTATTAATAATAGAAAGAAATTAATTGGCCAACTAAATATATATAGAAAAAATTAGCCGGGCATGGTGGCGCATGCCTGTAGTCCCAGCTACTCGAGAGGCTGAGGCAGAAGGAACGCTTGAGCCCAGGAGTTTGAGGTTGCTGGGAGCTAGGCTGATGCCATGGCACTCATTCTAGCCTGGGCAACAGAGTGAGACTCTGTCTCCAAAAAAAAAAAAAAAAAAAATATATAACGATTATTGTTGGTGACGGTAGGAGGAAATGGACATTCTCAAACACTGCTGGTAGCAATATAAATTACTGCAGCCTTTTCTACAGAACAACAGTGTATGTCTGTTAGGAACATACCTGAAGGAATTTCTTATTAGATAGTTTCTTAAAAATAAGGACAATCATCACAATATTATTTATGTAAGTGAAAAATAGAAAGCAATCTAAATGTACATCACTGTGAGACTGCTTATGTTACAGTACATTTTTTTTTTTTTGAGACAGTGTCACTCTTTCGCCCGGGCTAGAGTGCCATGGTGTCAGCCTAGCTCACAGCAACCTCAGACTCCTGGGTTCAAGCAATCCTTCTGCCTCAGCCTCCCAAGTAGCTGGGACTACAGGCATGCGCCACCATGCCCAGCTAATTTTTTCTCTATATATTTTTAGTTGGCCAATTAATTTTTCTATTTTTAGTAGAGACGGGTTCTCCCTCTTGCTCAGGCTGGTTTCAAACTCCTGACCTTGAATGATCCTCCTTCCCCGGCCTCCCGGAGTGCTAGGATTACAGGCTTGAGCCATTGCGCCTGACCG
This sequence comes from Lepilemur ruficaudatus, assembly GCA_963574885.1. NCBI lineage: Eukaryota > Metazoa > Chordata > Mammalia > Primates > Lepilemuridae > Lepilemur > Lepilemur ruficaudatus. The sequence goes on along the minus strand of CAUYRT010017150.1, from coordinate 1,534 downwards.
TTATAGTACATTTATATAGTGGAGTGCTAGGTAGAAAAGAGATGGAGGCTGGATAGCCTTATTTGTTGACAGAATGAATAAAAAAGTGCCCAGAACTGATGCTTTTGTTTGGTTCAAAAACCTTTGTGTCTCTCCATTTCCTCTTTAGTCAGTGTCTATTAAGTGTGTATTGAGCTTTAGATTCTTCTTTTGGTGTGTAGAGGGAAGGTTACCTTGAGTATGTGGGCTTTGGGTTAGATCTGCACTGTCCAGTTAAATAGCTATTAGCCACATGTGGCTGGTTAAGTTGAATTAAAATGGAACATAACTGAAAATTCAGTTCCTCAGTCATACTAGCCATATTGAACAGCATAGATACAGGACATTTCCATGATCTCAGAAAGTTCTGGTGGACAATGCTGGTCTACATTCCCTTTCGGTATTTTTGTTAGTATTCCTTCTGCCAGTCAGAGGTGGGGCCTCATACTAGTTGCAGTTTTCTCCCCTTTGATTTCACAGAAGAGTTTTGGAATTTCTTTTGACTGTCATTTATGTGTCACCACTTTCATATTAACTAATTAAATTCTCTTTACCTCTTAGCCCATGGTGGGTTTGTTTGGAATGTAGGGAGAATGCTGTTATATCTATCTATGGTCAAAGTGAACAATGTGGGGACAATTTTGCAGAACCTCTTAGCTCTGGATTGTATACATATTTATCCTTAGTAGAGTTTCTGTTCTTCACTTTAAAAACAAGTGGGCAGAACTAGAATTTAGATTGGTGCAAGGACTGCATCTGATGTTACTTGATTTTTCTTTTTCTGGGAAATTGAGAAATGAAGCATTAACTACTTAATAAATGCCTAAAAGTGCTGGGCATTTGCTGGGATGAAGTATGTGGTATGCAGAATCTTTATTGATTGATATACTTTTAGGATTTAATTTTTATCCAGGTAAATTATTTTTCAGACATAGACTAATTTATTGCTTAGATCAGGGCTTCAAATGTTGTGTTCAGGATATTGGCTATTTAAAATGGGTGAGCTAAGGCTTAATTGTTTATTGTCTATTTTGGGGCTACGTTAAAGTGATTTTACAGCTGCTGTGATGATCTCATTGTGGCTAAAATGGACTTTTAGAAGATTTAGTCAGCAATACTTTTAGAAGATTTAGTGTAATAAGCTGGCCTATGAATTTCATCCTCCCTGTAAGGCCTGTGTTTCCCTCATACTGAGTAGGTTAATTAATCACTGTATCAAGTAGCAGGGATGATACTTTCTTTGATTTATTTTTTTCTCCAAGATTTTATTATGAACGATTTCAAGTATACGGAAAATTGAAGGAATTGTACCCATACACCCATCACCTAGATTTTACATTCGTTAGCATTTGCTGTATTTGCTTTGTCACTTCTTTTTTTTTTTTTTTTTTTTTTGAGACAGAGTCTCACTCTGTTGCCCGGGCTAGAGTGAGTGCCGTGGCGTCAGCTTAGCTCACAGCAACCTCAAACTCCTGGGCTCAAGCGATCCTTCTGCCCCAGCCTCCCGAGTAGCTGG